>SNQJ01S0130103.1:3655-23013 GCA_010110895.2 Picea sitchensis
GTTCAAATCTGTATAACTATACCAAGTAGATTAATCTACTTCTCGCCCAATCCCCTCCAGATATAAACAAGGAAAAGACTATCATCTTTTACCTGGTGGAATTGATGTAGGCTCTGAGTTCATCTGCTTGATTGCTCTGTATCGAGACTGAAGGAATGATGGAAGAATATCAGCAGGGCAGAAACTGATCTAGAACAAAGAATAAGGACAACAGGAATTAACAACGAAAATTACACTAAGATGATGGCAGAATTTCAAAACAGTATCGCAAACTTAGATAAACCAGATCTAAGTATCGACAAAAGGGGACTACTACGATTTAAAAAACAAGTTCTTTATATACCACATTCAACAGAGTTAAAATTAACAGTTTTACACGAAGAGCATAAGAAACCATATTTTGGCCATCCAGGTTACCAGAAAACAATTACAACACTTAGAAAACTATTTTACTCGCTTAATATGAAGGGTGAAACAACACAGTACATGGCTAGGTGCCAAAATTGTCAGCAGGTTAAGGCCGAGCACCAACACCCAACCGGCCTATTACAACCATTACCAGTAACATAATGGAAATGGGAGACTATATCACTTGACTTTATAACAGATTTTCCTAAAACTCAGACACAAAATGATTCTATCATGGTTGTAATCGATAAACTCAGTAATTCTTCACACTTTGTTCCTGTAACGTCTACTTTTAAAGCTATTAACATTGCTGAAATACTCATGAAAGAAATTTTTAGACTGCATGTTATTCCTAAAATGGTGATTTCAGATAGAGATTTAAAATTTATATCCGCGTTTTGGAAGGAATTGTTTGCAGGGCTAAACACTAACTTGATTTTTAGTACGAGCTATCATCCACAAACGGATGGACAGACAGAAAGTACAAATCAAATCATAGAGGATATGCTCTAGATGTACGTAAGAACAAAACCGAGCAAGTGGGAAGACTACCTGCACTTGGTAGAATTTGAATATAACAGTGGGTACCAAACTTCGGCTAAGTTGATCCCTTTCGAAATACTGTATGGCAGAAAGTGTATGACTCCAATTGGTTGGGATAACCTAGCTGACAGACTCATGGTTGGACCAGTGATGCTCCAAGAAATGGAGAACATGGTAAGAAAGGTACAACAGAACCTAAAAGAAGCGCAGGACAGACAGAAGAGCTATGCAGATCAGAAAAGAAGACACTTGGAATTTCAAATGGGAGACCATGTTTATTTGAAGGTCAAAGCTAAAAAAAGCTCGTTGAAGTTAGGGAACTGTGCCAAGATGACACCCAGGTTTTGTGGGTCATTCAAAATACTAGCTCGAATGCGACTCGTAGCTTATCAACTTGAACTTCTAGCTAATCTAAGAATTCATAATGTATTTCACGTTTCCTTTTTGAAAAAGTATATTCATGACCCTACTCATATGATTGATTGGAACTTGGTGCAAGTGGAACCCGAAGGCGAGTTTCAGGTGGAACCCCTACGCATTCTGGACCGGAGAGAAGTAGTACTTTATAATAGAGTCATCACTCGGGTAAGGTGCAATGGAAGCACTTTAGTCCTGAGGAGGCCACTTGGGAGTTGGAGGGAGATTTGCGTAAATCTCATCCAATTCTATTCCAAGAAATGAATGAACACTAAGGACAATGTTTTACTCATCCATTTATGGCAATTCTGAATTTTGAATTTGATAATTGTAATTAATTATTATGACGATTGGACAGAGATTTGATTTGACTCAAATAACTATTTGACTATGACACTTGTATAAAAAAAAAATATTTTATATTGATTGCAGGAGGACAAATGGAACAGTCATGTTAAAATCAGCTGACCATGATTCCATGAGTGGGGAACATGTTGGAACTACCTCTGTGCTGATTGTTACAAGTAGAAAATCAATGATTTGGCCATTGACAGCCCCTGAAAATCAGGGATTTAGAAAGCTGCGAAAATTCCCAAGGGAGGGAAAAAAGGACCTAGGCAAATTGATAAATAACATATGTGAGGAGGCAGGATGCTGCCAAGTATGCTAGGGAAGGAGACTATTGATTTATTTGTTGTTATGAACACTACTTGAGTGTGAGACAAGGGAAACTATTGGAGAAATAGGACATTGCTGAGGAGAAGTTTTCTCCAAGTTCGCCCTTATGGATTCATGGTCAGGCTAGGGGGTGAATCGGGTGAGTAGTTTGGCTACCCTGTTCTACGGTTGGGAGGAGCATGGTTGTTCCCTTTGTCTTTGAGCGTATTATTTCATATATGTTATTTTTGTCCCTTCTCTAGCTAAATGCTATATGGTTCCATACATGATAAAATGCATCTGTTAATTCTAACTAGAAATAATATTAAGGACGAAAGATCGAATGCATCGTTTTGAAGACTTAAGAATTGCTAGAATGTCTCTATACTAGCTCGGAATGGATTATCTTTGTTGTATCACATTACTTTTATGAGTAATAATTCTCGAAAGTATACTAGCTGAAAGGATATGCCTAGTCAATTCTTACAGAAGATATGTGCTATGGTTTGGATTACTACTGTAGTAAGACAAACCATTGTAGTTGAAACCCCACAAATAAATTGTAATGCAGATTTGAGTTTATTCACGTATTGAATGCAAATGGAAACTGCACAGTTTATATATATATATATATACGTATGGATGTATACTTATTTTCTGGTATATAAAGGCATGTGCAGCAGTAGAGTAATTAACTAATATTTCTTCCATGTACCAACTGAATAGTCATGATTTTTAGGAGATAGCCATAATTGCAAGTGCCTAAGATATATATGTATACATATATTTAAAATACGGAAGTGACCTTGCAAATACCAAGAATTATTATAGAACACCTACAACATTCACACATCTTTATATCAACCGGTGTTTAATGAAAAAGTTACACGACGAATTGGCCTATTGGTCCATAGGTTGACATGTTGGAAATTATATTTGGAGTGAATCGAATTATCATAGTTTAATTACCAGAACTAATCATGGCAGGTGCGAAGGCCTAGGGAAGAAGGGACATCCCAAAACTTCACATACCCCTGAATAAATTCATAACTGTGTAAATAACAACATAATCACCTAGAATTTAAAAAGGAAAGACTTTAACACAAGTACAATAGTTGTAATTTGAATTCATTTATCATCATGCGATCTGGAGTCAATTACAGATAAGATATGCATATAGCTGGCAATAGCCGAGCACCTTTTATTCATTTAAAAATCCTTTCTTGGAAGGAGACAGTATGTCGCTAGTACATTAAACCAATGAAATAACCAGTATGCCATTACAAGTAGGGGGAAAGGAAACCCTGAAATTATTTTAAGAATAATATTACATATCTCATCTGGAATTCAAACAAACAAACACCCCATACTTTGTTTTATTCCAATGATAGAAATTACCATCACAAACCGGGTTACCCTTAATCAAACGGTACCAAAATCGGAACATAACTACATTGTTAATCAAAGGACGGGAAAGAGACCATGCCCTTCCTCTAGAACTAAAAGAATGTGACAGAGAGGTTTACGGGCATGGAACTTGAATACCTTTGTCTCCAAGAATAGGCGTGGATATCCGCAACTTCTTACTGACGAGGACTCTGCAACATTTGTACGAGTAAAATATTAGTAACTTAATATGCCATTGAAATTTTAGAACGATACAAAAGAAGGGTGAATGAAAGTATCCACAGAATGAAAATATATCACTTGACATACTCTGAGGTATAGACAAGATAGAGATAATATACTAGACGAAATCTTCGTAAGGAAACACCATCGAAATATAGTTAATATGAATGTTAAATACAGGAATCCATTTTTCTTAAAATTTAGAATAAAGGATTAAAGTAACACGAAATTATTTATCCTATTGACAGACCACGTTAAGAGAATACAGAACCCGTAAATATTTATCAGTTACAGGATACAAAGCTTTCGAACCTGAGAGGTATCATTTAGTAAACAAATTTATAAAAGGTCCTTTTAGGGGTTCTCTCTTTGGGGTTATGGGTTATGGGCGAGGATGGTATACAAACGAAAGGGCCCTTTGAGGAACATGAATGGGGCTGGGTTGGGAAAACATACTAAACGGAGTATAACTAGCCACGATGGGAATTTAGAGCCTATGAAACAAATAAAACTCTTTTAATATGGACAAGGAAATACTGCAATTAAAATGCAATGATCTCACCCTAATAAACTTAATTTTTGGAATGAAACTAGGGTAAAATCATGTAGAAGCTCAATACCAACCAATGATACAGGATGGTGAAGCAGAGCGAAAACAGTATGCCCTAGAGGAAATCTACTCACGAATCACCAACAAAACAAGGGAACGCGGTATCAACCCTTTCGGAGTTTCCAGAATAAATAAGAACGCGGTAATAAAATTACTTAGTAGAGGGGAGGAACTTCCAGAACCTTCCTGGAGTTTTGGCAATAATAAAATAACCTCTTACTGATAGTATAATCATTGCGGCACGTAGGTTACCCATAATGGTTGCAAGAGGAAGAGAACTCGGCCATAAATCTATGAATAGAGATGCAGAGGTAACGAGAAACTTACCAGTGGGTTAGATAGCAATGTCGCCTCCTCTATGAGAAAAACCTCGCCGCTGTTTCCCTTCACCAAGAAATCAGAGTCGTAGAGCTAGACTTCCGAAGAACCTCCCCACAACAAAATCAATTAACCTAGCGAACTCCTTCCTCGGAGAATGAGGTCTGCGGGTACAAATGACTAGGTGGTGAGATAGACTTGGCACATCCATATTGGATAGCAGGTCAGATGATGGCCTCGACTGTAGCACGTACCCTACCCCCCTTTAATGCCCTATCTAGGATTAAGTCCATATCGGACCTACCCCTCTTTTGGTATTCAATGAGCGGCTGAGTAAGGAAGCGCCTCTGTGACTCATGGAAACCTTTAACCCTAAATCACAATAAATGTAGTTAATACAATGTACAGTTGACACTACATTCAGGCAGGTGGAGCCGAATGGGTTGGTTAAGTGCATATCAGACCTAAACCCTAAATTACATTAAATGCAATCAATACAATGTACAGTTGACGCTACGTTTCGGACAGGTGCAGCCGAATGGGATTTCTAGCACGAGTAGAGGATTTTAAAGTATTCGCACTCTAATTTAAATGGGAAGCCTTACCTAACCACTATCGTGTATCTGGATACTTTTAAACTAAAGGGGTCTTCTTATATTAAACTTTTCGCAGAGGAGTATAGTCTAATACTCTACTTTTACCTAAGCCCGTTTGGTCGTTTTTATTGTGTGATTATGTGTATGGTCGAACGCATGAGGCCTAGGCTCTAAATCCCAAAGTCGTTTGTAATCTAAACATATGGTAATGGTTTATATGTATGGTCTAATGCGTAAGGTTAAGTCCATAAAATCCCAAAGTCATTTGTATTGTTAAGACTATGGTAATGGTTATAGGTACAAACATATAGGAAAGTAATTATAATTACAAGACTTTAAAGAAACATTGAAATGGGGAATACGCACTTATTATATCGTCGATTTGAAAACTTTAAGTTGAATGGTAATGACAGTTGATGACAGTAAGGACTCTAGTAAACTCTTAGATTCAAGCTATATAATAGAAAGCCTACTTTCTTGAATCCCGAAGCTATTCATGGATAAATGTACAAACATTTTTTTTTTTGACAGTTTTTAAGGTACATTACAAAAATTAAGGTGGTGCTTGGTCGTAAATGATATGGTGGATAAATACATGAGAGGCCCCATAGTCATTTGTTAGGGAGGTTGGTTTAATAGTTTGGGGATTTCAATGAACATAGATTGAGCATGGAGGGGAATGGTATTCTCATTCATGATCATTAATTGAAACGGAGATAGGAGAAAATGGATAGTTCACACAATGGAAGAAGGAAGGTATCATGTATCCCATTGTAATCCTGGCCAAGATTTAAATTGATGGGCAGTTTGAGGCTTTTGAGAGGTGCATAACCCATATTTTTGTGAAAGAGGAAGAACCCGGTGAGGCCTAGATGTAATGTTTGAAGTGTTAATTTAATAGACTAGTGTTGCATGTAGATTTTCCTCCATTAATGGGTTGTGTGCATTGCTTTGAATTGCATTGTTGTGTGCTCCTAGTAATTACAACATCTACAGTTAATAGTCTGTCTACACTACTAATGTATCAGAGCATGTTTGATCCCCACATGTGAGTGATGATGACACACCGATGTTTCGACATTGTAAAACCCTATGGGGAAACATCCAAGACCCTCGCTAACGTGGGCACTTGGACCAATTTATTAATTTGAAAGAAAAATATTACATAGAGATTTACAAGAAAGTTTATCACAATCGATCATCAATAAATGATCCTTAGTAAAGAATGATCTCTAGAAGGGGATAGCCTAAGTGGAATCCAGGTAGAAGAAACCCACATGAGTGCTCCAAAGTTTTTGAGGAAATTATGAATCCCTTAAAGGTCGAGGGATTCCTATAGGAAGAGCGGGACAATTAAACTAAACATGTTTCAAGTGTGGACCACAAGGGCACCAAAATTATACGTGTCTAGAGAAATTATATGTAAGTTGAATACAAGAATAAAGAACATGTAAATCTCCATTAGTGAAGATTACAATTGGGTTTATTGTTGGAGACAACACATATCTTAATTGAGGGAAATGGCTTAGGCTCGAGATTGCAACAATATTTTCCATAATAGGGATTTTGGTCCCAACAACAATAGTGGTGAAGGTGGTCTAAAATATATCTATTCTAAGAAATAAAAAGGGGAAGAAATATGATTTTATTAGTACATCTTTGAAGATGCCTATGTTAGGTTATTTACACACTTAGGAGTTAGTTAAGATAAACTTGGTACAATATTTCCTTAGGTTAAAGTGTGTTTCTTTAGTATGCATTTGTAGTTATGTAATCTGACAGTCAGAATTTGTTCTAGACATAAAGTGATCTAGTGACTCATATTCTCCTCAATACTAATGGCTATATTGATTCGACCGACCCCACTCATATTTTTGGCGGGTGATGCACCTTCAGACCATGTTGTCTCACAATGTATTCATCCTTTGGTTGATGAAGTCCTCATTTTGATGCAATATTTGACCGAACCCACTCTTCTTTTCGAGGGTGATTTGCCTTCAAATCATGTTGTCTCACAACCTATTCAGCCAGTGGTTGAGGAAGTGGTTGTTCTGATGAAATATTCGGTCGACCCCACTCTTCTCTTGGAGAGTGTTGAGTCTACCAAATGGTCACGCAGATGCAATCTTCGGCTGATCCCACCCTTCTCTTGGAGAGTGTTGAGTCTACCAAAGTGGTCATGGCGATGCAATATTTGGCTGATCCAACTCTTCTGATAGGGAGTGATGTGTATACCGACTATTCTTTTAGCATTTCCAGTTCAGTACTTTCATAACAAGGGGACATTCTATCCACTTCGATCACACCCCCTCCAAGTCATAGGATGGTTTCATTTGATTGGAATGACCTTGTTGAGCCTCGCCTTCCTTCTTATATGCCTTTTCAAATAAGGGTTGAATTTAATTCAAAAAACATTTACCGATGTATTGTATATGAAGGAGACTCTGCAAGTATTTTATTCTCCTGGGATTGGAAACCTTTGGGTTCTCCTGAGCTTGTGACCACTTCACACGAGTTGTTGGATTTTGACAGATGTCCTAGTGAATATTTTCATATTCTTCCTCAATTTCCTATCTCATTAGGTGGTAAGATTTTCCTTGTTTATGTTATAGTGGTGCAAGGCCCATTATATTTCAATACGCTTCTCGGGTGTGATTATGTATACACTATGAACGTTACAGTGTATACTCTCTTTCGGGTGATGCATTTCCATCACAATGGAATCATTTTCACTATCAACCAGTTGGCATCCGATAATCACCATCCTAATTCAACGTTAGTTCAAGATGCCCATTTATATATATAAATTATTCATGTCGACTCTACCCCGCCACAGGTAAATTATGTGGCATCTTATCCTCTATGTTCAATTGCTCCTAAGTAGGAACTTGTTCGTGACTCATTTTTTCCTTCACGAGACTTGGTCTCAGTAATTGATTCATTGGTTTATCTAATGAGGGAATGGGAGCCCTTTCTTCACCCACTTGGTCTGAGTGATATTGAGTTTCCTTTTGAGTTTGATCTCGTTGTTTGTAGATCCTCAATCCCATGTGCTTGTGATTCTTTGTTGATAGACTCTTCTAGTCCTGGATAGAACCTTCATCGTCATATGGAATATGGTCAATTTGCTTTCCCATTTGGGACTGTCAACCCTCCTCGTTTGACTAATTTATCAGATTTCGAATTTCCTTTCGATGAGGCTATCCTTGAAGCCATGACTATGGTTTCTATACCGTGGGAATACTTACACCATGGTTTGTGTTTTCTTCCCTTTTGCGAGTCTTTCTAGGTTGACTGTCGAAGAGACTCTTGTTCAGATCCTAGCATTGGGATCTAATTGAACTACTACCACGCATGAGCTTTAAGCTCATGCGGTTCTTTGTACCATATTGTATAGTCCATGTTTGTTGTTTTCAAGTTTTTTATTCAATAACACCTCTTATTTTCTGATGTTTCTACCTATATTGGATTTATTAACTTCTATTTGAGTGTTATTGGCCTTATATGTAGGATCTTGGAGACATTTTTCTTTGACAGTTTCTCATCGTATCATTCCATTCTAACAAGTATTGACTGCGAGACTGGAATATACGCTAGATTTTTTCCTACTTTCATTTTCTGCCTTATCCGTTTCCTGGTTCATTTAGCCTTAGGATCGACCCCACTGAATTGTGACACTAACCTTCCTTGTCGATAAGTGAGTGATACTTTATGTGGTAGATCCTTCCTTCCATGGGAATCCTAGTTAGATACTTGTTTTCCATTTGGTTTCCATGCCATAGTACTTCATAGACACAGGAGTCCTTTTTAGTCCCGCCATGACTTTTTGTTGAAGCCTCATAATTATTCTTCATCTTTCTTTGGCCTATACTCGAGGGAATCCCTAATGAGAATGGTTTGTTGTCTTTCAAGCTCGCTTGAATTTTGAAAGAAACATCCAAAGAGACTTTATTTATTCTTTTTGATATCATATGGATTACTTGAGAAAAGAAGACCCCCTGGAGTCTTCTTTAATCCCTTTTTAGACTCTCTAGAATGAAAATATTGTCGAGTGATCTTGTTGCACTTCATGCTCGTCAAACTCAAATTTGAGGGAACATTTGTCTGGCTGTAGTTTACCCATTTTTTGGTCCGGATGGATAATTTTAGGAATAAAGGTATACCCTAGGAACTTTGGTTCGCTAGGAGATTATTCTCAGGCGTATGTTTAACGCTTTTTCGGGCCTGAGGGACTAAATTTTTGAAAAAGTAACATTCTCCTTGGTTTTGGTTTATCTCTTTTCCGTGCCTTGGAAATTAATGATGAAAAAGGAACTCCCTCGGAGTCCATATTTTATATCCTTTCAAACTCAAATATGAAATTTTTTTGAGTGACCTTGTTCCTTTCACACTCGTTAATTGGTCTATATAGAACATCTATTTGGCATGATTTTAAGACTTTTTCCAGCCAATAGATTATCTAGGAAAAAGGTACGCCTAATGATACTTGTCTCGCCACGAGAGTTCTCCTAAGTTATATTTTATAGTTTTTTGGGCTAAGGAGACTAAACCTAGGAAAAGGTTGTGAGTAAATAGTTAAGCTCTTTTCAGTCTACTTAAAATTGAAAATATAGACGAGTGATCTTGTCTCAATCACACTCATTAAAATGGTTTTGAAGAGACATTATTTCGGTATACGTTTAACCCTTTTTCGAACCGACTAGAATAATTACGAAAAAGGAAATCCCTAGAGTCTTATGCTAGCATTTTTTCAGACTCTCTAAAACGTGAAAAAACCACCGAGTTTACCTTCTGTGGGATCGTAAAAATTCGCATGAAAGGAGTCTTGTTGTGTCATCCTTAATCGCACTATGTGTCTCATCTTTGCATCGTTGGCCTAGTTCTGGATCCATGTTTCTCTCAATTATGACCTTCAAATCATTCCTTAAACGCAAGCCTTGCAACACTTTTTTCCTTTGCGATCTGACACCTTGACACATGGAGGAATTTTCTTGAGTGTCCTTATCCTGAACATGTCTCCTTGCACCAAGCATCAGTATGTTCCATGCGCCTTGATCTAGTTTTCTTTCCTGCAATACTCGTTCCTCCTCTGTAACATAACATTCTTTTATTCCTTTTCAAGATCGTTAAAAATTGGAAAAAGACAAAAAAAACAAATATTCCAAAAAGAGGGGACGGAAATATAAATTATTTTTCGGCATCAAGATAGTCACCCTTTGACAAAGAACATCCTTTCATTTGTTTTCCAAGCATTGGGATCTAGTATGACCTTCCAGAGCTATTCTAGCTACATAGAGCTATGTCCCCTTCTGTTTCGTTACTCTTCCAAACATATGGAGAGTTTATGGTGCATCCTACATCACCGACTTATGTCAATGTTACATTGCCTGAGTCTCATCATTTTTCGTTCTTTTTTGCAAGGGAAGTTTTATCCAACCTGAGTCGTCCATTTTGCATCTTGTCTCTTGAACTTCATGAGTCGACCATGCCGAGAGTCCAGTCAAGTCTGGATTCAAAATCGATGAATTTATGTGCCTGATGATCGAGATCCTCCAATATTTCCCCGAAGACATGTCCAAGACCTCAGAGTAGTGAGTCTTACACTCCTATTGTAATCCTACCTGAGCTGTTGAAGATATTGAAGTCATTTTTTGAGCTATGGTGTTCTCATCTCCAACCATAGAAGTCAATACTTCTTGAAGATGCATATTATTTGTACTTGAATATCATCAAATAATTTTGAGATATAGATCCTCTTTGTATTTCTAATGGCTATACTTTATATGACATGGATTTGCAGTGTACTTGATTGGAATCCATGATTAGTTCATCTCGAGCATGGGTATGCCTGCCTCAGAGAGATTATTATTATTTTGCAGATGGTGCACTCCTGAACTGTTGTCCTGTGCTCACTCGACTTTGTGCCTTCCAACTGATAAAGATATTGTAATGTATTCCAGCCATCAATTTATATTTTAACCACACACATTAGGGGGAATCTATTATAGCCCAAACATTCCCTACCTATGCATACATGGCATTGGCCTTTTCACTTGCACAATTTTCCAAATTATTGTTGAGAATCTTTCTTAAAAAAACCATGTTTTAGAGCATGTACACATCCTGCTCCACTATTGCATGTGTACACACACTAGTTTCATACTAGAGAACCCGTGTTTACCTCCAAAATTTGCAAAAAATAAAAAGTTGAAAATATTTTGGTGGACTTAGCAGGCTATTGGAGGTTTCCCAAATATTTTACCCATTGTAGCACGTCCCCAAACCGAATAACCATATTTTTTTCATATAAAAAGATCTCTTGGGATCTCATTCTGACATCAAGCAAGATAAAAGAGAAACTCTACCAAAATCCATTCCCCCTCTAGCCCAAGTTTTGTAGCCCTTTCTGAGATTTGGCCTCAACATTCCCTCTTCAACCTTTTCTCCTTATACAATCCCTTCTATTTTCCCAAAGAGATCAGTTGATTGTGAGAGGCAACATGGGAATGATGCACTTGGAGCAACAGTAAGAGGAGCTTGGGCCTTGTTTGCAAAGCATTTTTACGATCAAGAAGGTTGTAATATTTTAATCCTCAATTTGAATAAGAGTTCTTTTCATGTCCCAATTCATTGCATATTTGTATCTTTATTTCTTAATACATCTACATTTAAATCTGAACGCTAACATTGATAAGGAGAAATTTCATATTTATAGCATATTTTTTCTAAGTGTTCTTGTAGGTCAGCTTCAGGAGGAGACACACAACTTAGGAAACTACAAAGTTGAAGGAAGTTTGCATCAGACGTTAGGGACTAAGGAACACTTATCCATCTTCCTTCTTCTCTTTCTTTTCTTTGTTTGGGTACTTTTTGGATAGCTTATGATTAGGAATGTCTTTTAATGGAAGTTTGTGCTCTTCCTATATTCTGACCCAGTATAGTAATAGAGGGATTTTCCCCGCTAACACTACTTTGAATACTTTTTGTCTTTTTGAAGAGGCTACACATGTAATTGGATAGAAGAAAAAATCATGTTTTTGTGTGATGATGAATTAGACATAGGAATTCCATGAAAAGGGATCATCAACACCTATGAATTCCATGGGCATCTAACTATATATATTTATTATATTAATGTAAATACATATTTTGTTCTTGGAAAAAAAAGTAAAAATTTGAATTAATAAAAGATCTGTGAACAAATTGTACAATAGGGTTTTACAAATAAAAAATGATGATTAGAGGACATGCTCTAGGATCCAGATATAATAATAGACCTATATACTTTTTCAAACTTCCAATTTAATAATTTCTTTGAAACCTACAAGTATACTATTTGATAAACTGAGATAATAACAATATTTTTCGATAGAAAATTCTATACTAATGTTCTTGTTTGGGATTGAGTCAGGTGTTGACTTACATATTTAACTTTCCTTTTAGAATTCTTTCCAGCAACTTAGGTCCAAACTTGTTAATTGTACTGGGGCATAGTGTATGCATTGTAAATCGAATTAACTTCTTCTTCTTCTTCCATAGCGATGAGTGCAAGCCTTGGATTGGTTGTCAAGTTTCCCATGGAGCCTTTATTTTTCCTTAGGTGTATCCTCCCCCGAGTTTCAATGATATTTATAAGGGCAAAGGACTCTCACATGAATTAGTGAAGCTTCGAGTAACACTTATCTATTCTTTGTCTCTTGACCCAAAGTGACTTTTCCTATAGTGCTCTTCATTTCTATCAACTAATGGTTCACCTTAGCACTATGTCACCATGTAGTATTCAATTTTGTTTCATTTTGAAAAAGGATTGTTATATCCCCCAAAATAAATTATTTTTGAAATTTAAATTCATTGGAAATTTATTCCGTTTTTAGTAAATTCGAATTTGGAAAATTTTTGCCATTTATGGCAATTTTGAATTTTGAATTTAGTAATTGTAATTAATTATTACGGTTGTTGGGAAGAGATCTGTTTTGACCCAACCAACTATTGGACTATTACACTTGTATGAAAACATAATATTTTATATTAATTGTAGGAGGACAAATGGAACAACCATGTTAAAATCAGTTGACCATGACTCCATGAGTGGGGAACATGTTGGAACTACCTCTGGGATGATTATTACAAGTGGAAAATCAGTGATTTGGCCATTCACAACGCCTAAAAATCAGGGATTTAGAAAGCTGTGAAAATTCCCAAGGGAGGGAAAAAAGACCTAGGCAAAATTGATAAATACCATATGCGAGGAGGCAGGACGCTGCCAAGTATGCTGGGAAAGGAGACTTTTGATTTACTTGCTGTTATGAACACTGCTTGAGTGTGAGGCAAGGGAAAACTGCTAGAGCTGTAGGACATTTCTAAAGAGAAGTTTTTCCAAGTTCGCCCTCATGGATCCATTGTCAGGCTATGGGGTGAATCGGACAAGTAGTTTGGCTTCCCTGTTCTACGGTTGGGAGGAACGTGGTTGTTCCGTTTGTTTTTCCGCAAGATGGTTCAGATATGTAAACCTTTCCTTACTCTCTCCTTGGATGTTTTGTGTGTAACTGATACTATGCATCTACTTGTTCTAAATCGAAGTAATTCTTTCAATGGATGATATCTATCGTGGTATTCAATTTACAATCACAGTCTAAATTCTAGAGTGGTCCCTCCCAAAAATTGAGAATACTAGGCAAATTTATTTAAATACGATTTGAGTTTAAGAGAGCAGATCCATCTATAGGATAGGCTTAATTTGAATTTGAAATGCTAGGATACTCTGTAATTTGATGTCGAAATGCTAGGATACGTTGTATGCTTGAACAAGACCTATTTGTATTGATATTGGTTTATTTCTGTGACTGAAGTATTAAATAGATCTAAATTTGAGCAATCTGAGTTGAGAAAATTTGTGCCGAAAGGAAACATTTAAATGTATCGCTAATTCCAAACAATCATACATCTTAAAAGAGACTTCCTATCTTTTACATCTAAGAATTGAAGAGGAATATGAAATAGCAAGAACCTTATGGATCACCTGGGTACTCATATATTATACACATATATATGTATTGGAAATAAAACGCAAACTGGAAGTAATCTATCTACATCATAAAGTTAAGGAAATCCAAAAAACCCCTTTTGTTTGTTAGATGCTAAAACAATCATGGGAATTGATGCCCATAAGAAAAATGTATGCTTCCCTTGTTTTATTTAAAGAGAGGTCTACCTTTACCACATTCAAAGTCTGTAACGAATTTAGAAATATGTGAAAACCTTAAGAAGATCCAGAACAATTTTTGAATCGAATTTCTCACTCTGTGTTTTTTTTTACTAAGTTTGTAAACTCTCTTCATGTTTTCCATTTTCGGCATTTCAGAGTTTATTGGTTCAATTGAATGAAGTTCTTTTGTTCTTGCAAATGCCGAAACCCTAAGTGGCCCCACAGCCTGATTGAATTTCATGATTCGATGATTACCATTGTATGTTGTTCATGCATCAATCATTACCAAACGTCAAAACCCGTTATTGGCTGGGCCCCATACCTTTTCATGATTTCGCGATTTGGCGTTTGACATTGTGCAGTGTTTTTGCATCGGGAGTTAGTAAACCCCGAAACCCTGAAGTGTTGGTCCCCAATTCCATTCACTTTTCGCACTTCGGGAGTTGTTGTGTGTTGGTGTTTGGCACTTGAAATCGTGAAATCCCGAACCCCGAAACCCCGAAGCACTGGTCCCACTTTCCATTCACTTTTCACAATTTGGGAGTTGTTTTGTGTTGGTGTTTAGGCATTTAAAATCATGAAATCACGAACCCCAAAACCCCAAAGTGTGGCGCCCACATTCTTTCTGCATTTCGTGATTCGACAAACAACATGGTCCTTTGTTTTTTGTATTTGGCATTTGTAATCGCCGAAACCCGATTGACCTTTATTTTTTTTCACAAAACTGTAGGAACATAGTAGGAATTATTTGTTATAGGAACAACTCTAATACTGTCATGAATGGAGTTGTAGCAAATGGTGGAGGATCTTCATCTGGGATAGAGGTAGAATAGCAATAATAGATCATATTACGAGTCACTGTGTACAGGGCATGACAAGTACATAAATTATTGTATATGAAAGTATTAAACAAATTAAGCAGAGTTAACTATGCTTGATGTGTAAGCTACTGGTGTGTAAGAATGAGACCCAAGTTAGATACATATACTTGCTTGTTTATTTTTTTGTAAGTAAATATGTAGGACCGTAGCACATAGCTGAGCCTTCCAATTATTAAAACAGAATCCAGATGAAACTATACCTATGACAGTGAATCGCTCTATATATATTTAGAGAAAGATACATACTTATAGGTGGAAATAAGTGCAAATGTTAATGGAGAGTTAAAGTGACGTCTCAGAGGTTAAACTCTATGCGCCCAAATCCTTTTGATCTAACACCAGTTGTGCACAACCTTGAGCTTTATCTCTCTGATCCTCAAAGGTTCCTTTGACCTAAGTTTAGATATTGCCTATATACATAAAAGTATGTTGGAGTAGTTTTAGAGTTAAGGGAAGTGATAGAATTATGGACATAATTTATCCACATAATCTTTTCTATTCAAATTAAACTAGACTGGTGTAATAATGTCATTATGGATAGAAATGAATCTTCTCTTCTCTTAAATTCTAAGCTTACACAAAATTGAACTATGTCATAGAAAAAAAATAACAAAAATTAGGGTGAATTTGGGGTACATTACATATGGTATCAGAACAAAAGCTACAACATTGGGCCTAAATAGGGCCACATTAGTTTCTTAGTATTTATTCTGATTTATGTAAAACTAATAAATCTTACAGGTACAGACATAAAGCCCTTTCTGTTTTTGTAAATTATGGCATCTCAGGAGGGTACAAAAATTAAGATGGAAGGAAATCCGCAGCAAGGACCTCTTGGAGATCCAATACAGAACAGTGATGGAAGCTCACCCACAGAGGTGTTGGAAACAATGAGGAATCTTATTGTTGAACTGCAGTTTTTCAAGGCCGACAATCAAAAATTGAAGAAAGAACAACAAGAATAGAAAGAGATAAATGAAGTCCTGTTGCGTAGTATAGTAACCAAGAAAGTCCCAAAAGATGATAACCATGACGAAGAAGTCAACAAAAGGGCCTCCAAGAAATCTGGACCAGAAACAGAAAAATGAGACAGTTCGTCTGAAGGGACACCTTCAGCTGAAGTCAAAACTATACCAGACAGAAAAAGAAAACAAGTAGACCACCTTGAAGGAGAATTTTAAAATATTAAACCAGCTCCCTTTGATGGAGAATCTAGGACAGGAGATGAAGTTGTGGCATGGTTGTTAGACATCAAAAAATACTTCTAGATCTACAACTATTCCAACAACACAAAGGTCAGAATGGCCATCTACAATCTGAAGGGGAAGGCCAACAATTGGTGGCAGGACCTGAAAATGGCCAAGGGCCTAAAGGAGAAACAATTGGAATGGTCCGGCTTTAAGAAGTATTTTAAGAAACAATACCTTTCTGAAAGCTATTATGAAAGGAAGATGAAAGAATTTTATGAGTTACAACTCCGACAGATGATGATGGAGGACCTTATAAATAAATTTCTTGAACTACTAAGGTTCGTACCATACATCCGAGAGGATGAGGTAAAAATCTAGTGATTCGTAAGCTGTTTAGCACAGTCCTACAGGGACAGAATTGAGTTTGAGAACCCCAAATCCTTGAGTGAAGTATTCAGGAAAGCACGAATGTTATTTGACCAGTATAAACAACGTGTAGATTTTCCCAAGGCCTGGAAGGATAAGAAGCAAGATCGAATGAACCAGCGTAAGAAGGGATACCAGCCAGCTCCTTATCAAAATGTAGCAAAAAGTTTCCCAAGGACGAATTTTCACTCCAATCAGCCTAATACACAAGGTAGTGGTAAACCGGTACACCTGGGAATGAAGAAGTTTGAGGACAAGTCCCACGAGCCATTAAAGTGTTGGGAGTGTGGACAACCTCATATAAGGAGGAACTGTCGACCTTTAACTTCAGCAAACAAAATTGTTGTTCATAATATGCATCGGAGATGTGGGTAGAAGCTTGCATCGGATAAATGCAACCATAGATGGTCAACAAGTTGACCACCAGTCCTCGGTCAGAGAAATCGAAGGTAAAATCAATGACACTCGAATTTCAGTTTTAATTGACCCTAGAGCTACGTTAAGTTATATTACTCCTAATATAGTAGAGTCGAATAAACTTAAGAAATTGAAGAACGCAAAATCATGGTTGGTACAACCAGCAATAGGTACTAAAAGGAAAGTAGTTGACTTTATTTTTGATTTTGAGTTCAACTTAGGTGGTCAAAATATAAGGACCAATCTGAACATCTTACCAATAGGATCTTATGATATGATTATCGGAATGGATTAGTTGGAACAACACACACTAGTACTAGACTGTTATACAAAGATACTTAGCTATAAAGATGATTCTGACACTGTTAGAATAGCCCAAGGCATAACAAAACTTGTATCAGTAAAAAAAGTTTCAACGACGCAACTCAAGAAATGTTTTAGAAAGGGATGTCAAGTTTATGCCATCCAAGTGAGGAATCTATTAGAAAAATAAGATAATCCAAAGTCATAAGACTTTGTTGTCCTACATGAATTCAAAGACATGTTTGTGGATGAAATACCAGAACTACCTCCTAGAAGGGAAATAGACTTCTCCATAGACCTACTACCCGGTTCAAACTCTATCTCAAAAGCACCTTAACGAATGAGTCTACTAGAATCGATAGAATTAAAAATCCAATTACAAGAATTGTTGGACAAAGAGTATATCAGACCGAGCGTTTCACCATGGGGGGCACCAGTCCTCTTTCTGAAAAAGAAAGACGGTACTCTAAGACTATGTATCGATTATAGACAACTGAACAAAATGACCATTAAGAACAAATACCCCTTACCAAGGATAAATGATATGTTCAATCAAGTTGGTGGGGCCAAGATCTTTTCAAAATTGGATTTACGATCCGGCTATCATCAAGTTAGGATAAAGGACGAGGACATAAAAAAAATAGTGTTTCGAACAAGATATGGACACTACGAGTTTGTATTCATACGTTTCAGACACACTAACACACCAACCACATTTATGTGCTTGATGAACAACATTTTCAGTGAATACTTAGACAAGTTCATAGTAGTATTTATCGACAAGTATTAACGACGGAAGTTACACTAAGATAATGAAAGAATTACAAAATAGTACCACCAACTCTGACAACCATATCTAAGCATTGACAAGAAAGGACTATTACGACTTAAAAACAAACTTTACATACCAGATTCAACAAAATTGAAATCAACAATTTTGGACAAAGTGCATAAGAAACCGTATTTTGGCCATTCAATTTACCAGAAAATAATAACAACACTTAGAAAACTATTTTTCTGGCCTAATATGAAGGGCAAAATAACAGAATACTTGGCTAGGTGCCAATATTGTCAGCAGGTTATGGCTGAGCACTAGCATACAACCGGCCTATTACAACCATTACCAGTACCAAAATGGAAATGGGAGACTATATCACTGGACTTTATAACAGGTTTTCCTAAAACTCAGAAACATAATTATTCTATCATGGTTGTAATCGATAAACTCAGTAAGTCTTCACACTTTAATATTGTAAAGTCTACTTTTAAATCTATAAACATTGCTGAAATATTCATGATTTTTTTTTTTAGACTGCATGGTATCCCTAAAATGGTGATTTTAGATAGAGACGTAAAATTTAGATCCACTTTTTGGAAGGAATTGTTTGCAGGGATAAACACTAAATTGAATTTTAGTACAAGTTATCATCCACAAATGGATGGACAGACCGAAAGGAAAAACCAAATCATAGAGGATATGCTTTGCATGTACGTAAGAACAAAACCAAGCAAGTGGGAAGACTACCTGCACTTGGTAGAATTTTCATATAACAATGGGTACCAAACTTCAGCTAAGTTGAGCCCCTTAAAAATAATGTATGGCAGAAAGTGTATGAGTCCAATTAGCTGGGATAACCCAACTGACATAATCATGATTGGGTCCCCGAGGTGTAGGACAGTCGGTGACGGAGTGTGTTGTTAAGCCACTCCGTGATGTTAAAGTCACCGGTTCGAAACCTGCGGGGACAAAAAATCCAA
>SNQJ01S0130108.1:0-25950 GCA_010110895.2 Picea sitchensis
ACTCTCATACATGATATTGCTAATCAAACCTACATTAACAATAATCATATTCAATCAAGATGAGAATATATATGAACAAAAAAGAAATAACTATATGATATGACAGATCTCATGAGTCTTCAATGGAAGAAATATTTACAAAACGGGCCCTCGGGCTTACAAATGAGCACACACAGGGAAAATGTATTGCTCCAACTCTCTCCAGCCTCTCTTGGGTCATGAACTGAACCATTTCCTTATCAAAATCCTCTCCATATATAGTGAATTATCTCTCTCTACTCTAAGGAGGTTGAAACCAAGGAGCTACATAGGATCCTCCTCAATTTAGAAGTCTGTTACAAAAGATTCCAACAAAAACATAACAAATTCCTATTTTTTTGGATCTTGTCTATTGTAATAAATGTCTTTTGAAACAGGTCATGCTACTTGATCTGGAGATGGAACACAAGTCCCTCATGTCCAAATAACTCCTAGGAAACCATTCGAACCTTCCCTGATAGCTGGCAACCCTCCCATAGCTCGGATTTATCAAACTGTTAGAGTTCGCAACGCCTTTGACAACATGCGCTACGAACTTTCCTGTAGGTGGTGATTTCATTTTTTCTACCAAAATATGAACTGGGTCGGGCTAATGTTTTGTCAGAAAGTCAATGGTAATATGGTGCTTCTCCACACCAAATTTCAAAAGAACCTAGATAGGAATTCAAAAGTTATTATCAAAACATTACTTTGTTGTGTACTAATTGCTACATACGGCCCCAAATTACTAGTTCGCAACGCCAATGAGTCCAGGCACTGCGAACTTTCCTGTAGTAGCCTATTTTCTTGAAAAAATATTCCAACCTTTAAAAACGTGTACCTGAAGTATGATAGACCTTCCACAAGATATTTCAAGTTTATTTCAACCTGAAGTAACCTTGAAGAAACATAAAAATATGCTATGTGAAATATATAGTAAAACATGGTTTTTTTTTTGGTTTGAATTACAGAGCTGATATACTTAGAGTTCAATTGTCTGAAAACTTATACATAGAAATGGTATAGAGTGGGGAAAATTTCAAGTACGAGTGATAAAAGGAACAAAAATCCATTCCAAGTGAAAATGCAGACATCCAAAAGAGATAACTCTGTAAAAACAGAGGGTTCACATCGCATAGATATTAGTGGGAGAAAATGGCTTCTTTGTAGAAGGAATTGTAGGATGAAATTAAGATAACAAATTTGAATAATGGGCAGAGTTAATAGTTCCATAGCAATGGGTTTGATATTTGGAATCATATGAACATTTAACAGTTCGCAACACCAATTTCATAATAGCTTTAATTCCTCTGTCAACCTTTAATCAACATGCAAATCGTCAAGAAATACCTGATAAATATGAATTTAATGTTGGTGCTTGTGAACCCGAGTTGGTATTAGAGAAAGGTATCCAATCTTGAACAGTCTTATTCATCCAGTTTGCAGTGCTCCAAGTCTGCAACGCTCTAAGTTTGCAGCACTCTCAAAAATTTTAACCAAAATTTGAATGATGGATTCTTCTCATTTGAAAATCATTGTTACTGCAATGATGAATGCGGGAGATGGCGCTGACGAACTTGATATGGATGCATGACACATATACAAACCAATTTGGAAAGATTCGTTACATGTTGATCTTTGAGTGCTACAAACTGTTTATGGAAAGTTTGCATATTGATGACTTCACTCCGACCAAACCGATGTGACAGCAAGTGTTGACATGTGATCATTCCTTTATCCATTTCAAGTACCATTTTTTTTGTTAACATAAGCTACTAGAAATAGAATGGAATCCGAAGAACACAAAATTGCAGGTTGGAAGACAAGCCCAATAATTCTTGCAATGACTACTCCCACATATGCCTCTAAACCATGAGCCAAAGCAAACTGAAGAAAAGAAAGACCCAGAACAAATGAAACCCCAAAATGACACAAAGGAATATTGCATGTCATCAAGGAACCCCCTTATTAACAAAGACACATCAGAGGGGCCAAACTGGAATCCCACATACACTAAATTGCAGGTTGGAGGGAACAAAGAGCCAGAACCAAACCCACCAATTCCTCCCAACAACATGTCAGGGAAATTGAAGGCGGAAAATGACCCGACATTATTAAAAAGGTTCAAAATAGTGGCATAATGGTTGTCATCAAGGAGACCCCTTATCACCAATAAATATCACAAGAACCATATTGAAAAGTGGCATAGAGATAAACCCAGAACCTAAAAGCATGCTTCTGTGTTTCCCTAGTATCAAAAGTAAACCACTTGACCCACTAATAGAAATCCCTTGTCACTTCGTAATAAGGAAATTTATAGAACAAAACTTTAAAAAAGAGAAACGATACTTACTGTAATAATGTATTATTAATGTATTAACACTTTATTAATGTTTTAATGTATTAATACTTTAGTAATGTATTAATTAATTAACATGTTGCATTAATATATTAATGTAATGTATTAATACTTTAATTTATACATTACATTAATGTAATAATTAATTAACACATTAAATAATTTGCAATTAATTAATACATTAATACTTTAGTACATTAAAATTTTAAATTAATTTATACTTTAATTATGTATGAATACATTAATGATTTATTAATCCCACCAATCATGTCCATAGTCAAATAGCAACAACCACATTTTAGTAAAAAGTGATTGATATAAGTAGATGAGTCCTTAATTTTAAAAAAATAAAAAATTGAGTATATCAACAACTTTTTACTTAAATATAATTATTACTAGTAATTAGAAAATTCTCTTTCCTAAAAACCTAACCAATAAAACACTGTAAGATATTATTAGTCCATCTTTAACTTAACCCTTTTCTCTTCACAAGCTCGGTGTCTAGTAAGTTTTACTAGATACGTTATTTTTAACATTTCGTCCCTTACTAAAATTATAAAATAAATTCTAAAAGTTTTATTGACACTTATAATTAAGTTTATTAAATTATAATTTGGACCATAATAAGCATTAAAATACTAATAAAATATTAAAATAATAATAACAATAATATAATTATTTTGGCCCTTCACGTGTAGGAGAGTCGGTGACAGAGTGTGTTGTTAAGGCACTATGTAATGTTAAAGTCACCAACTTGCAAGGGAAAAAATCCACCATATTAAAGATTGGTGTGGCTCAAGCTGAGTGTGATCATCAGATGATTTTGACAACTTAAATGTCACATACACCTCACACTAACAAATTATATATATGTATATATATATATAGAGAGAGAGAGATAATAACAATTAACCTAGATCCATTTAACTCTGAAACTATTCTACTTTTTTAAGAATACAAAAATTAAATATTAAAAGTTTACAATAAAATATAATATTATATATTTTTTAGTTAAATTTAATAATTAAATAATAAAAATATTATTAATAATAATTCAATTTCTTTAAATTAAAATAAATAAACAAATGTCCCACTTTTATGAGCCACACAACTTATCTTATTTAGAAAACATCCATAAAACATAAAATATTTAGATAGACCAGATTGTTTGCCTTTCATTCCTTTGGTAAATGCCTTATATTGGGTTTAAAAATAAAAAAATCCATCTAAAGTGTTTTTGATGAAGTCAAATTTAACTGACACAAAACTTTTTTTTCACATGAAAAATTTTGACACACACATATATATATAAAAGAATAAGATCACCTCATAGTTACATTGATTGCATTGAAGCTTTCTAGCCAAAAACAAGAGATTTATGCCAATTCTTTCAGCCCTAAGCATATGGAAAGGGCTTTTACCTATCTTTACTACACCCTCCCCAATATGTCAACACTAGCTACCATAAAATAAATAAATTTTTATGTCTAAGCAACCCCCCTAGAATCAAATCCAACAAGAAACTAAAGCCTGGAAATCAAAACAACCTATAAGCAGTAGAAAGCCTTGATAGAGGGAGAGGAAAAGGGGTGGAACTTCTTATCCATCCTCCACCCAAAAGTATTTCAACTTCCCTTCCTGTAGTCCCAGTGATTTTTTGGAGAGTACATTTTCCTCCTGGTTGAATTATCTATAGGAGTGCATGTACTCTAATGATGAGAATCCCAATGTGAGGGTCTCAATCCGCTTTTTCCAAAAGGTCAAGCCCATGACCTGAATGTCACTTAATTTTTTCATCCAGCCAATTACAAGCTTTGAGTCGTCAATCACCTGTATATCATATGTATGAAGACGAATAACCAAGCAGAGTAGGGCCTATACTCCTAAGAGCTTTGCTTTATTGTTAGTGCCTAGTCCACAATTGAGCATCCACCTGTATATGGTTTGGTTATTTACCCTGATTACTCCTCTCGCTACGCTAAGTTGCCCATTTCTTTGCATAGCCCCGTCAAACCAACCTACAATTCTACTATAGATTATATTTGGAGGCAATTTTGATTTGAAAAATGGAGGTGACTTATTCTTATAATTCTGGATCCATCCCAAAATCTTGTAGATCACCACATCTAAGGAAGGCTATCCTTCCTCAAATAGCATTGTATTTCTCTCCAGCCAAATTTGCCAACAGATAATAGAAGGCAGTGTGTGCCAAAGAGGAGGTTTGTGACACAAATCCTTGAAGATCGCTTGTCGGTTCCCATATGTCCAGTCTGAAATTAACTTGAGTGCTACCAACACCCCTGTCCATACATGTTGGGAGACTATACAATTTATCATCAAGTGTTGTGTCGTGTCTAAGTATTTTTTGCAAAGGGAATAAATTCCCGACCCCTGCCTCCCTCTTCTTTGTAAGTTTTCCCAAGTGATAATCATGTTCTCCATCAACAACCAAGTGAATAGTTTGAGCTTATGTGTCAACTCCAAGTGCCAAAGAGAGTTGTGCCACCAATTTGCGCTTCTTGTCTAGATATTCGATGTTATAACATCATATGAATTTTTTTTTGTCATAACCCCCGTGGATGTGTTCCCAGTACAAACTAGCTCATCTGACGTATATATAAACTATATACCTTCATGTGCTAGAGATCTGCAGTAATTCTCCCATTCTTTTTCCTCTGGTCCAACCAAGCCCATCTCCCTGGCCGATTTCCATTGCTTTGGATCTGTTCGTTGGTTACCCCTTTTTGCAATTTGGAAGAGAAAATGGTAGCCTCACAACCTTAAAGAGCTTGTGAGTCCGATAAATAATAAGCTACCCATCCCTAGGACAACATCTTCTCCAAGGCGAATATAAGTTCATGATCCCAACCTCCAGGATGTCCAATGTGCCACCACCTGCAAAGCTTTGTGAAGGCACCTACAGGTGCTCGAGGCTTTTGGAGTGGTCAAGCATGGTTTTCTTAACCAGGATGCCACTAAGTAGGACTGAAGGATCCATGATAATAATGTGCTAGAGCCCATCCTTCGTTAGAAAACACCACATAGTATTTTTCACTAGCACTTTGCTAAATGAAATCATATGTTTGAAACCCCAACTTCCATAGATTTTAGGATTTGCCAGGTCCTCCCATTTGCATAAGTGAATTCGATCTGAATCCACACAGCTTGACCACAGGAACCTGTACATCAATTTTCTAATCTTATTAGGGATTGAGATTGGGATGTTCATTATCGCTAGCCAATAAACAAGGAGGCTTTGTAGAACAGATTTAACCAACACATATCTCCCCCCCAAGGTCAACCAATGATGGCACCAATTTCCAATTGTTTTTTCAAATTTTTGCAGAAGCCATCTCCAGTCCTCAACCTTGTAGTTTGTTGGATTGAGGAAATAACCCAGGTACCGAAACCCGCATCCAATTCAACAAATTTATAGGGAAAAAGGGCTTTGTAAAATTTCTAGTCCAGATCATCAATACTTGAGTGAAGGAGAGAGGATTTTAGTGGGTTTATGACCAACCTTGAAGCCCTGCAAACCACAATAATTACTACAACAATTTCCTCCCGGTCTGAAGCCCGAGCTTTTTTCAACATTAGGATGTCATCCACAAACATAAGGAGAAAGATATTGAGAAGCCATGAGGTATTTACCCCAGAAATGTTTCCATTAGAATGAGCCTGCTTAAGTAATAGACTCAGTCCCTCCATAACTAATATGAAGAGTAAAGGAGATAAGGGACATCCATGTCTTATCCCACGCCCACTTTTGAAGAAAGAGGTAGGTCCTCCATTTACCAAAATCACATAATTTGGAGTGCTTACACAACTCATGACCCAGTTTCTAGTATTAAGGTCAATTCCATTCTTTAAGAGAATTATCCTAAGGAAGTCCCAATTGACCCAGTCATATGATTTCTACAAATCCAGTTTTAAAACTAGGGCTTTCAACTTTTTTGTTTTAATGTTGTGTAAGCATTATTGTGCTACACCGACAACATCCAAGATTTGCCTACCCTTTAAAAAACCAAACTTCTCTATGGATCAGGATTTGATAAGAGTGACTTCAATAAGATCCAAATTAGTTTAGAAATCACTTTGTAACCTAGGTTATAGAGGGAAATGGGTCTAAAATCCTGAAAGCTTGCAGTCTTATCCACTTTCGGGATAAGAACTAGAAAATTTGAGTTTAAAGAATTTAACATCGAACCAGAAGTACTTCACTCCTCCACTACTTCCTATACATCTTTCTCAATTAGATAAAATAACTTCAAGAAGAATTCCATTTTCCAACCATCCGAGCCAAGACTCTTGTCCTTGGCAAAGCTATTCAGCACTAGTTTGATTTCTTCTATAGTGCTTGGATTTTCAAGCTCTTGGACATCACTCTCTATGAATAAGTTATGGAAATTTTTTGTTACCTTCACCTGATCCACAATAGTGTTCTATCTTGTGTCTTCATATAGAGTTTTGAAGTATCTCACCGCTTCAGACTTGATGTCTTCCTGTCTCGAGTGAGTGATGCCTTGTTCATCCTTCATCTCCCAAATTGCATTTTGTTTTTTCTATAACTGGCATATTGATGGAAAAACGTTGTATTTTGATCACCCTGTTGAAGCTAAATGGCCCTACTTTTTTGTCTCCATGTTTCTTCTTCATCTAATAAAAACTTATGTCTTTTTCCTTCCATATTTTTGATATGACTGTCAATATCCATCGTTTCTCTCCCATTGTATTTTGTATTGTATAAGTTCTTTAAATCCTCCTCCACTGAAACTACCTCATTGAGTCTTAGTTTCTTTTGGAAATTCACCCACCCAATCACTTTGTGTTTTAAAACCTTCAATTTTCCTGTTAGTCTTCTCAATGTTGAAGGTTCTGAGTCAAACTCATTTTTCTTCTAAACTGAATCAACTATCTCACTAAATCCTTTCTCTTCTAGCCATATAGGATTTAGTTTGAGCGGGTAGGCTATCGACCTCTATCCATCATCAAGTTGTAGCATGATCAGTGTATGGTCTAAGAAATATGGGTGGACAACCCATGATCTAAACCTACCGATCAAGGAAACAAGGTTTTATGACAAGTAAACTTTGTACAACCATTTTTCTATGCTTTCTTCCCCACTTCTTCTATTGCGCCAAGTGGGAACATACTCTATAGGGACTACATCTACCAAACCAAAGTTCTGAAAATTACCTTTGAAAAAATCATCCAAGGGTCTAATATGGATTTGGAACCCCAAAATTCACAGGCATACATTGTAAAGTTAATATCACCTACAATGATTAGGTTTTTGGTAGCTATAAATCCACTTGCAACCACTGCTTCCCAGAAAGATTTCATGTCTGTGTAGGGGCCATAACAGTTGAATAAAGAAACCAGTTTATTTCCCTCAATAAGAGTACCTTCAAGTAGAATACCAGCACATGTTGCAGAAGGATGAAGGGCCAGCTTTTTTGAGTTCCATGACACACATAAACCCCCTGACTATCCCACTAAATCAGTTGCACAACAATACCATATAGGAAATATTTTTGTGACTAAGGCCCTTACTTTTTCTCCTTCCGTCATGGTATCTTGAAAAAAAACAATATTAGGATTAATACACACCAGAAGTCTTCGGAGGGTTGCGCTTTTAGGAGACCCTCCAACTCCCCTTAAGTTTAGTGAAAGTAGTTTCATGATTTGGCTATGGATTGGGCTTTGAGTCTTATAAGAGCCCTTTGTTTAGTTGTGTTGTTGCCATGGTTGACCAAATCTCCTCTTATTCCCACATCTTTCTTGTGAGCACTCCTCATTTTTATGGTTGAAGCATCATACCCCAAACTCCCTCTCCAGTGTTATTTTTTTGGATCTCTTCCTAGGTTCCTCTTCTTAGGCCCATCTGATCTGACCGTTTATTCTTCCTTCCCACAATTAGCCTTCATGCGCCCTTCGTAGACTTTCATCGGTTTCTTTGTGAGCATGTCTCGATAACTGGGGACGAAAGTCTCCAGTATGGCTTCCAAAGATATATCCCCATGAGTCATCTCCCTCCCCACCAACATGTCACTACCCATCCCCTCCCCTTCTAGGTCATTCCGTAAAATTTCGTCACGTTCCTATGAAAGTATATCTCAGATGGTCCAGGGCTTCCAAGACCGATCTTCCATTCGTTGATTCATTTTTATCCTCATTATCCACCTCCCTAACGGAGCTTTCTGTTTTTACCGAGGAATCCCCCATGATTGTAGTTTTTAATAGATTTAAATGCTCAATTTCCCAAGTCGATAAAGTGGAGAAGAAGGAGGGACAAAGAAGTTTTATCTTACTTAAGTCGGAGTCAGGCACCGCAGAGGTCTATGTATCCTACTATGATGAAGTTCATTCCCCATTCCATGAAGGATCCTTCCTAGAAAGTTCGTTTAAGTCTGGCCTTTTTAGCATTGTTGCCTCATAATCTTCATTTAAAACTAACCCTTGGAAATCTTTGTAGAGATGCCCAATTCTTCTGCAGGAATTACAGCGAAATTGGAGGCCTAAGTAGTCGATTTTATGACCGTAGATTTCCCCCCTCCACTCTATATCGATTTCTTCCAATAACCCATTATGCACATCTAATTCCACCAAGATTTTACCCATTCTCCCGTTGTCACCTTTTAAGGATGAAGATTCCACATAAATAAACCTCCTGAGTTCATTCCCTATGGTTGTAAAAGAACCCTCGTTCCAAAAATGAATTGGCAATCCTGGTAAGAGTATCCAGATGTGCTTGAACTAGAATTATTTTGTCACTGGGTTGAAACCCACTCACCATCTTTTAAGCATCAGGATACCTCCATTTAGAATCTAGGTTTCCTGTAAAATTTTCATGGAATCCTCTGGGGTTCTGAAAATAAAACAGAACCACCCCTTGGTAAGTGTCATCATCTCTGGTGGATAGCCTAACAGTGGGCGCCAAATTTCCTCCACCCAACTCGCTAAACCTTGTCTTCCCGACACTCTGTATGAGATTCTTCCCACTAGAGAACACAGAGCCAAGTTACATGCATACTCCAACCCTACATCTCCTCCAAGGACCATTTTTCGCTTGACCTTCCTTGGTTTCCACAATTTGTTCCCTTTCTGAACAACCCAGCTGGTCCTATGTGCCTTCTGGTTGTTGTCAAGTTCTAGTTCTGGTTTTTTGCCTTTCGGCTGCTCAAAACTCCCAGGATCAACTTTTGTGTCGCTTATCCTAGCTGCTGAAAATGGTCCTCCACCATGCTTAACCTGCCGAGAGCTTCTATACATAAGGGGGATTCTTCTTATGTCGAAGCCATCTACATCTGCACTTCCCCCCTGAAATGGTGTGTCCTATCTCCCCTTTACAACACTTTCATGTATACCATCTGGCATATTTCCCTTGAAATCCTTAAGGAATTCCCCCGCACTCCATCTGAGTAATAACTCTAACTTGACGGCTAGATTGTCATTGTTTGGGTCCCCAACTATCGTCCCCCTCCTGACATGACCTGACCCACTTTTTAGCTCCTCATTTGATACAAAGACTCCATATTGTTTCCATTTCACGTTATCTTCCAAGATCATCAAGGCATTGACCGCTTCTTCCATTTTGGAGTATGTTTTCAGTGTTTTTTACCTAGGGTTGCCTTCTACCAGAGTTATCTCCTACCACCCATCTCTAAGTTATTCAAGCATTGTTCGATATTCTGTTTTATGTTCTTACAATCCAAAGCATCTTTCTATTTCTATTTTTCCCCCATTACTATGTCTTCACTCCATTATTGTGAAACCCTACCAAGCTCACCGGCCCGACCAATTATAAACTAAAACAAATTCTTTTCACTCATGACAATAATTTGACTAACACAAAACTTGCACCGAGTTCAATGCTCATTATGCATTTGTTTATTTAATTTTGGATTATGGGATGCTCTTGTGACGAGACCGAGTTTAGATGGAAAGTGTTTCCATTTTAGTTCTACGTGATAATGTGATAGTTTAAATGTTTTAAGTTTTTTATTTTTTTGACATCTACCATTGAAATTTGGTAACCAAATTTTTGGTAAAATTGTAATTTTGTAATACTCAAATTTTATTTTTGAATGTATAAATTGATTCATCACCCTCAAAAACCCCAAGACACTTGGTATATGTAAATTGAATCATTAAAATCTGTCATTTCAACTATTTTTCTAAATTTTTCATTGGTTTTTGAAAGAAACCACTCTAAAAAAAATATGGAATAAGGGAGTCTTGTAGCTAGTTACACACTCATGTGTTTTCATAATTATTGAGTGGATTGTTGTACAAACATGTATTTCCTCCTAAAAGGTTACAAGTTCAAATTTNTGGTTTTTGAAAGAAACCACTCTAAAAAAAATATGGAATAAGGGAGTCTTGTAGCTAGTTACACACTCATGTGTTTTCATAATTATTGAGTGGATTGTTGTACAAACATGTATTTCCTCCTAAAAGGTTACAAGTTCAAATTTATTGTCCAAAGGGGTTGGATCCAATGATGGAAAGCTAGAAAATTTTCACCATTTGGCGAGGTTCAATTCCCATGAGGACTTAACCTGAAGCCATGAGGACACCTTGGTTGAAATGTTGGCCCACCAAATGATGGACACATTTCTATGAAACAAAAAGATTAAATTAATGGTATAATTTTAAAATATTAAATTAAAACTATTTATTTAAGTTATAGCTAATTATTAGTAATTTTAAAATTTTAAAACATTAAATAAAAAATGATTGGCTCAAATTTTAAAATATTAAATTAAAAAAAATGAATGGTGTACTGTTAATTTTAATTAGTTTTATAAGAAAAAGATATTTAGAAATATAAGTTTGATCAAATCTAAGTGAAAATTTGAAGTATTAGCAAAATTTCATTAGTGTGTGTTGGAATGTTATTTTTAGTTAAGTTTGTATTTAAAATTCTATCATGATCAATTTAGCAAAGTTGATTTGAAGTATTAGCAAAATTTCATCATGAAAACATTAAATTTAGTGTGTTAGAATGTTATTTTTAGTTAAGTTTGTATTTAAAAAAAAATAGAATATAAATTTGATAGGAATTTAATAACAAATTAAAAATTCAATAAAAAAAATTAAAAGCATTTTACTTTAAGTTTAATATATGGTGGATTGATATTTTTAGTTAATTTTGTAATAAAAACATTTTACTTTTAAATAAAAATTTGATAAAAATTCAAAAATAAGAATAAAGTTTCATCGTGATAATCTAAGTTTTAAAGGTTTTAATTAATTCTTAATCAACCTAAATTATCTAAAATTATAGCAATTTTTTTATTAACTTTCTATTTTATAGTCACCTAAAAATTACAACTATATGATATATATTTAAATAATTACAAGCATGTGATAGTATATTCAAGGATGATAAAAATTTAGGTAAATAGGTTGAGTATTTTATTTGCAATCAAACAATGTATAGTACAATTTGAGTAGGCTTAATGATTAAGAACAAATATTTCTTCCTAAAAAATCACAAGTTCAAAGTCAAATTGTTGAGTAACTAAAAATTATTATTATATAATATTTCTTTATTAAAAGTTGTAGTATTTTTAAACAAATAATTTGATTCACTAAATTATAATTAATAATTTTTAAAAAAATAATTAAAAAATTATAATTAACCATCCAAAACAATTAAGATATAAATTTCTTCAATATTTAAATAACCAAATTATAATAAATTTATGATAATCTATCATTAAAAAAAAAATCTTACATTTTTAATAATAATAAAGGATGGGTAGAGATAATAGGTTAATTTAAAGATCAACTGAACTCAAAGACTTAACCATGGCAAGAAGGATCTTGGTAATGCATGAATATTTTGAACGTTTTTTTTTCAAAGAAACAAATCCATGGCCGTGACAAATATAGTGAGATTTTAAACAATTTATTATGGCTATGGTTAACTACTAGAGTCTTGAGAATTAAATACACTATTAATTCACCAAGAATAAGAATTTCTAAAAAGCATAAACATTTCAAACACTTCTAGAAACACCTCTATCTCAAGAGGGAAAGCTATAATACGCACTTATGTCTATTCTAAAACATTTATGACATATGCAAAGCCGAGTTTATGGATGATTCATGGTGTGAATACCCTCTCTCTTGAAGAACACTCACTAAAAGACTACATGAAAATCATTTTATGGCTAACAGGAGGAATGTTATACATGAAAATCATTTTATGGCTAATTGGAGGAATGTTATTTTATTGAAACTTTTAGTCTTTATGAGAAGAAAAACACTAACGCTAACAGGTTAAACGGAAGAAATTAGAGTCATGGTCAATCCTCTGGAATTTGAAGATGTTAGAACTTTCAACTCAAAGCTAGAGGACATAATAATTGTTTATAAGAAGGAACAAAACAAATTGTGTTGGAGGTGAAAAGGGAAATGCAAGTGCTTCGTAAAAGAATGCTACTTGACAATTATTTTTAGAAAATCGAGCATTATTCAAACCATGGTGTCGCTGAAAGGTGTAAAACAAAATTGTGGCTAAAGGTGGAAGGTATTTATTGGTTCACAACAATGAAAATATTCTTTCTTAGGTGGAAAAATATGACCTTAGGAACAATGATCTCAAGAACTGTGATATCAAGGACTTTAACATTAGGAATTATGACCTCAAGAGTTTTTACCTTAGGAACTATGACCTTGAGAAATTTAACCTCGATAACTATGAACTCATGAACTATGACCTTAGGAACTTTAATATTGGGAACTATGACCTCATAAACCATGACCTCGAGAATTTTGACCTCAGGAATGTTGAACTTGGGAACGACCTCAAGAACTTTTACCTTGGGAACTATGACCTAGAGAATTATGACCTCGAGAAAGTTTGGCCTTAGTAACTATGAACTTAGTAACTCTGACCTGGAGAATTTTGACCTCAAGAACTTTTACCTTGGGAACTATGACCTTGAGAAATTTTGGCCTTAGTAACTATGAAATTAGTAACTCTGACCTAGGAACTAGGACATCAATAACTATGGTCTTAGAAACTATGAACTCAATAATTATGACCTCAGGAACTTTGGCCTTGGGACCTATGATCTTAGGAACTTTGACCTCGGGAACTATGACCTCGGGAACTATGACCTCAAGAACTATGACCTTAAGAACTTTGACCTCAGGAACTATGACCTCAGGAATTTTAAACTCAGGAACTATGACCTTGATAATTTTGCGATCAGTAACTATGACCTCAGGAACTATGGCCTCGAGAACTATGACCTCAGGAACTTTGATAGGAACTATGAACTCAGGAACTATGACCTCAAGAACTGTGACATTAGGAACTTTAACCTCAAGAACTATGACCTTAGGAACTATGACCTTGAGAACTTTAACCTCAGGAAATTTAACCTTAGGAACTATTACCCCAGGAACTATGACCTCGAGAAATTTAACCTCGAGAACTATGACCTCGAGAAATTTGATCTCAGGAACTTTGACCTCAAGAACTATGACCTCGAGAAATTTGATCTCAGGAACTTTGACCTCAAGAACTATGACCTTAGGAATATTAACCTCAAGAACTATGACTTCGATAAATTTGGCCTCAGTAGTTGTGAACTAAGGAACTATGACCTCAGTAATTATGGCCTCAAGAGCTATGACCTTAATAATTATGACCTCAATAAATTTGGCCTCAAGAACTTTGAACTAAAGAACTATGACCTTAGGAACTTTAATCTCGAGAACCATGACCTCATCAACTATGACCTCAATAACAATGACTTGATGAACTATGGACTTAGGAACTATGGCCTAAGGAATTATGACCTCAGAAACTATGACCTCGGGAAATATGACCACAAGAACTATGACCACAAAAACTATGACCTTGAGAAATTTGACCTCGGGAACTATGACCTTAGGAACTTTAATCGAGCTTAGGAACTTTGATCTCAGGAATTATGACCTTAGGAATTTTGGCCTCATGAAATTTGACCTCGAGAGCTTTGACCTCATGAACTATGACCTCAATAAATTTGACCTTAGGAACTATGACCCCACGAACTATGACCTCATGAACCTTGACCTCATAAAATTTGACCTTAAAAACTTTGTCTCGCAAACATTAACCTCAAGAGATTTGACTTCAGAAACCATGACCATAGGAACTTTGACCTTAGGAATCTCAGGAACTATGACCTCAGGAATTTTAGGAACTATGACCTTGAGAAATTTGACCTTAGGAACTTTAACCTTGGGAAATATGACCTTGAAAACTATGACCTCGAGAACTTTGACCTTAGGAACTATGAATATATATTAAAAATAACCAAACAACTTTTGTTATAAAAAATTATGTGTCAATTGGATTTAGCCCGAGTGGTTTGTGTTGAGGGGTGTTCCCCCCCACCTAAGTTCAATTCTCGCAAGTGACATGTTGGGCTCTTAAATGAGCAAGATGTTGAAATGAGAGGTACCCGGGTAAATCACATATTCCCTCGAAATGAGGAGAAGTGCCTGATGGGTTTCCCTAAACTCTATTCCAAGAAAAGATCTCTCTTACTTATTTAAGAGTTTTTATTCTAAACAATAACAATAGAATTAACTTAATAGTAATTTTGAAATTTTGTAAATATAGAAATGGATCGTTATAAAATTTTATATTAACTATAAACATTATTTAAATTTTCTAAAATATATCATAGAAGTCACTTTGTGTTATATTGATTTATTATTATTTTTAAAACTATAACTTTGTTTACTATTTCTTATTACTTAAATTCAATTTAAAAACTTCTTATTACTTAAATTCAATTTAAAAATAACTCTATTGTTATTAAAAAAATATTAATATAGTTTAATAAATAAATAAGGATAAATATTTCAATAAACATTTTATATGTGTGAATCATAATATTGTTATTAAAAAATATTAATATAGTTTAATAAATAAATAAGGATAAATATTTCAATAAACATTTTATATATGTAAATCATAATAATGTTTTTAAACATTGCAAACTTTAAAAACTGATATATAATTTTAATTAATGTGATAAACAAATTCATTACATATAAACTTGTTCACCTGATAAAAATAAACTTGTTCACCTCATAAAAGTAAAGTATGAAAACACAAGTACACAAAATACAAATTAATGAATAATAATATTTAACCATTAATTAAGAATATTTAGTCAACAATGACAAACAAATTCATTACATATAAGTTTGTTCACATGATAAAAATATAAATCTGAAAACACAATTTCACAAAATTCAAATAAATCAACACTGATATTTAACCATTAATTAAAAATACTTATCCTTCAATAATAATAAGCTTATGAGAGCTACCATAACAGATTTTGGGTGTCTCAACCATGTAATGCTTTTATTCAGGTTCTTAAGCTGAGTACCTATTACTCCACTTTGTTCAAGCACATGTTTCATCATATTCAAACGTGCATCTTCCTTTACCAGCTTAAAGATAATATCATTTTGAACCATGTGGGTTCAATTTTCAAGTAGTTTCATTTTATTAACTAGTTATATAGTGTTAATTTACATCACATAAATATATGTTTGTTATTGAAATTTAAGGTATATTTTGAAATTTTTATTTTTATAAATCAAAGGAGAAAAATTAATAATAAAATTAGAAAATGAGAAGGAAAAGATGATAAATTAATGATAACATTCATCATAGTTTAAAATATAGTTAAACAATGGCACACAACATCTTTTATGCAAGGTGACTTGGCATACAACATCCTGCTAGAGAAGAGATGGGCAATAGGAGGTTTGATCATTTTGTGAAGGGAAACGAAGGTTTATTCATATATTTTGTCATTTTTGTAGGGTTGATAGGTATAATGTTGAGTGCCATAAAGGGCATGACATTGTTGTTTATAAGCAACATAAAATCAAGTTAGAGTATTAGAAGGGAGAAACATCGCAAAGGATTGTCTTGAAATGAACTAATGGCAAAGGTAAATTTACACTAGTATTTATCAGTATGTTAGGACTATCTTGATGTGCCTAGCACAAGTTATAAGGAGAATGATGGTGAGTAATATGAATTTGAAGGTGTTGCATAAGGTCAAAAAAAATTAGTTTTTTTTTGTTTCCATTGTCAATAATAATTGTGTCCTATTGATCCTTGGTTTTAAAGTTATGGGAGAAAGGTATATTGATATTATCATATGAGAATATCATGGTCATAAGAGGTAGGAGGATGCCCTCAGAGTTGGGCAGTTAAAAGGGACTGAGTATAATGGAAAATCTTTAACAATCGAGGTGCTTGTAGCAAGTGGTTTATGGTTTGATAGGGTTTAGTATGGGCATGTCTAATGGTGCATTGATGAATAGAGTTAGGGTTGGGAGAGAAGGAAGGAACATGGCCCATAGGTGTTCACCATAAGAGCATGGAGGAATGCTTGGTTGAAGTTGAAACAGTAAAATAAAATCACTTCAGGTTGAAAATCCTTTAATGACCCATAAATGAATTTGAGAGAAATCACCTATTTGAAATTGGTGATCTGTAGCTAGAGGTAAATCTTGGAGAAGATGGAAATGCAGTGTTGGACGCTTTGGTCTAGGTGTTGATGAAGTTGTAACCACTAATACATTAAATATTGAATATATCACGGTGGATAAAATCACCTTCTGAGGGCATAATAAAGTGCATCTCAAGTAGTAATGGGTTGGATATCGAAAGAAGAATGTGTAGCTACAGGTGTGGTGTGTGACTGGCACCATATATAATCAATTCTATCAAGGTGGTAGCCAACAAAAGTCAAGCATTGAGCCTCTGGTATGGTAGGGCATTTTTGAAAATAATCCTAGAAATGTGTATCCAAGAGTCCAAAGTTTCCTCGTGCATTTGACCATTATAGTGGGGAAGGGATATGGTTGTGTCTAATTGAAAAGGAGAGATGTGAGGATAGATGAGCCCCATGAAATCCTGAAGCAGTTTTGGGATGGTGTTGGGAAAATAAACAAGAGCTGAAGAGGGTGAGATAAGCACCATTGGTGACATCCTGTGTGAAAAATAGAGAGAGAGAGAGAAATCAATTAGGTGGGAGGGTGACCTCCAAAAAAACATAAATCATGATTCCAACGAAGGAGTGAAGCCAAAAGTAGAATCCCTAGGGAAGAAAATTGGCTAAGGTTTGAGCCTCATGAAATCTTGGGTGGGAGGGAATACTCCAGAAAAACCAAGGTTGAAGAAGGTTTAGGGTGGGAAGGTGGACTCCAAAGAACCCAATGCTTGCTGAAAATAAGAAGGCATGGGCATTACCACTTTGATACTTAATGATATGGCACAAGATGCCTAAAAATACAACTATAGAAACACGAACAAAATGTTGCAATTGATTTAAAGAAAAGATAAGACATAATGTAATGAAACCCCATAAATTAGAATAAATCAAACCGGATCTCACACTTTATTCATGTGGCTAAGGACCTCTCTTATAAGTTTACAATGGATCCACAATATAACTACCCCATAATGAAAAATGAAAGTAAATGCACATAGCTCAAAGGATGGAAACAAAATGTTACTATCTAAATGCATACAGCTTGAGGGTTGAAAGAGATACTTAACAATGCACATAAATCAGTAAAACTGGAAATTGGCAATGCTTCCTCAAAGTAAGTGCATTGTTAGTGAGATGACTATCTCAAACAACGTGCCCTTTTGTTCCATATAAAATATATATGACATATATAGTTAAATGATGTATTGATCCATGTATGATCTTATCTATATTGATATCCTTCATAAATCAAATTTGATTATGATAACATTCTTCAAAACATGAATCAATAACAAAGTTCAATCTTCATATATTTTATCTTTTAAAATTCAAATTATTATATGGAGAATAATAAGATACTTTATAATGTAGTATAACATAAAAACATGAATCAATAACAAAGTTCAATCTTCATATATTTTATCTTTTAAAATTCAAATTATTATATGGAGAATAATAAGATACTTTATAATGTAGTATAACATAAATGTTGTGAATTATGTATGTGTGACAATATCCTTGAAAAAAAATCCATTAAAATCAAATAAATCAAATACACAAAAAAAAATTAAATTAAATACAAAACCCTTTAGTATCGGTGGATTTGATTTTGATTTAAATGAATCCATTAAAATCAAATAAATCAAATACACACACAAAAAAAATTAAATTAAATACAAAACCCTTTAGTATCGGTGGATTTGATTTTGATTTAAATGCCTTAGTGCAACATGCACTCTCTAATGTAAAGAGTATACTAAAATGTGTTTTGGCATGTTGATAATGCTCTGTTTTTTTTGAGTTGTTTATCCTAACCATATAATAAATTCATTTTTTATTTAAATAAATTCATTTTTATTTAAATGTAATTTTCTTTTTTAGTGAGTTATATTTATTAATTTTTAAAATAAATTATTAATTACAATTTTTTAATAATTTTAAATGATTGAAAATAAAATATAAATAAACAAAAATATAATTATATAGCCATTAATGGATATAGGTTAAAAACGAAAATTTATCTTCCATTCTTGTAACTTTGTATATATCATAAAAATAAAAATGTTAAGTAAAGATTCGATTTTTATTTAAATGAAATTTTTTTAGTGATTTATATTTATTAATTTTTAAAATAAATTATTAATTACAACATTTTAATAATTTTAAATGATTAAAAGAAAAATAAAATATAAATAAACAAAAATATAAGTATACCATGTTGTTTCGCCATCAATGGATATAGGTTAAAAACTAAAATTTATCTTCCATTATTGTAACTTTGTATATATCACAAAAATACAAAATGTTAAGTAAAGGGACTATAAAAATAAAAGTTATATATATTTATATAAAATATGATAATATTAATTTTATTAGGAAATAATAAACAAATAAAATAAATTTTATTATTGTTCCATGAGGTGCATTTTAAAATTTACTATGGGGGAGATGTGTGAACAATCTAGGTGTCTTAGTTATGCTCTCCGAGATATGAGAAAGACTAAGTGAGATGCAATTTGTAAATGATTATAAATATAAGAGGTACATTTTAAAATTTTAAGATATAAGTATTGTAATTTTTTTTACTGTTTCAATATATCAATAATTCTAAATATTTCTACTTTGTAGAAATGCATCCAAGGATGATGTGCACTATTGTGGCAACATTAGTGATGCAGGAGCATCTCGGTTATCATGGGGATGACATGATAAAGGAAGTTACGGGGATGTGACAGAGTTGTTACAATAGTGATTGGTTACTGCAGATTGTGAATGGTTGCACTACATGGAGTGACAACATTTCTACAGATCGAAATAATGTTGCAAAGTTGTAGCAGTGGGGAAACTGGGAGCACTGCTATAGAATGGAATAGTGTGTGGATGGTTACGCTATAGAGGACAAGTTGTTATAGAAATAGTTGTAGACGTGTTGAAGGGAGCATGTTGTTGGAATGAAGCTGGAAGCATGTGTTAATGACAATTTTTGTCTTGGGCACAAGAGTACCTGGGTCTGCAGGTTGCACGAGGAGCGCCCAAGCACAGCATGAAAAAATCTCATTTCGGGCTACAAGTCAAGCGAGCGGGCCAAGTTTTGTTGTCAGCAGTCGAGATCCATCTATAGAGCAGAATCGATGGCCATCAGGATTTCGGGGCTACCAAGTTGCCCGAGATATAGCACAAGAGATAGCACCTATATTTCAAGACAAAGTTTGGGTCGTCCGATCCAGTTGGGGCAGGTGGCAGCCAATCGGAATTTCGGGAGACGGGGGATCTCCCCTCCATTGGAGCTGAAATTGCCGAAATGTGAAATGCCAAAGGCACCTTTGAAGATGAGCCCACGGTCCTAGCACCGGGTCACGTCAAGCGAGCCTGGGAATGGAGGTAGCCCCCCTTTTAATGACAAAGTCATCTCGATCATTCATCTGAAGGGAACGCGGCGCACATCCGTGCTTTCACAGTTTGGTCAATCGGTAATTTGAGGAAGAAGCGCATCGTGAACCCCGGTACAAGAAATCCCGAAAGGATCGGGACCATTCATCAGAAGGACGTGTGGCACAAGATCCAGTCACGTCAGCATTTCGGTATTCGAGAGTTCAAAAGGTGAGGGGTTTTTCGTCAATTCATATCTCGAAACCCCGAACCCCGACATGCTGAAAGTGCCCAGAGGATAAGCGCAGGGTCACAGCCTGTGGTCACTTGGGGAAATATAAAAAGTTGTACGAAGGGGGCCAAAGGTGCTAATTTGAGCTTCAGAAGGGGGGCACTGTGTCCTCCAGGTGTCGGTTCGACTTGATCTCGATCCTAATACCTACTTGGAATGAATGAATAAGAGAGGGGGTGGCTGAAACCTCGCCTCACTCATTAATTGCAAGGCATGGAGGTCCCGACAGGAAGTCGGTCTGTGGTAGTCCTCTGTACTGGTTTTTCCCACAGAAGCCATGCCGAGTCCTCAACTCACCAGGGAATTCTGCGCACGCTAATTCAACATTTAAGGGTTTAGCTACCCCTTAGCATGAGCCATGTAGAGTTAAGATGGCGTATGACGGAGGAGTATAGGCCAGATTTGATTGAAGAGACGCCCCATCCTGAAAATCTAAGACGCCTCTGTTGGGCAAATGTTTTGGAGTATATGTACTTAGTTTTGATATTTTTCAAGCATCGATGGTGGAGCAAGGCTCTCGATTGTAAAATCTTTAATGAAGCACTGGTTAGTCTGGTTATGCATTGACTCTTGAGACTTCTTGCCTTATGAATGTCAGTTCCTTTCATGTTTTTGTTCATACTTTATTAGAACAACTCAGAATTAGAGGATCCAGTCGAGTTGTAGTTGTTATAGGATGTTGTAGGTTGGATCACTGTAACAGTTGCATTGTCTCTAATCGGTCTTGTGATTTTCTCAACACTGAATGAATTGGAATTGGAGGATCCAGTCAAGTCACCCCTTCAGTTACCCGAAACTCTGAACCAAGAGGATCTTGCATTTAGAGTTTTTCTTCTGCAAACTGTTGAAAGGCTTGTTGCCCGAGGTAGTTTTTCTCACTCCTCTCACCAAGTCTTCCACCTGCTCATTTTACATCAACTCACTGACTGNCTAACCATTTGATCATCCATTAAACTTATCGTGACATAAAATTGATGGGCGTTAGGCTCTGCTCCTCTCGCAATCTAGGAGCGACTTCTGACGCTAACAGGATGCACAACAAGAGAAGAGTCGTTGAGGAAAGAACAAAACATGAGTTGGAATATGAAAGGGCCTGAGAAACCTTGGGAAACTGAAACGAACAGTTTCTAGGAGGAATAAAACACAACATTGAAGAGATTGCAAGGGGGCTTGCAGAACCATCAAGAGAAGAGATCTCGCGAGATAGGAGTGGTTGAGGTTTCCATGGCCTCTGGCCTAGCAACCCAACGAAATTTGTAAGTCGTGAATGATCTTAGAACCGATGTATTGTACCATGTACGAATGAATAAAATAATTATTGTTGCAAATTTAATCTTTCTGTGTGTGCATATGCCTGACGTCATGTAGGATGTATTTATTGTGTTCTTGACATGACTATATGCAAGTTAATGTCATTGATTGAATGAGTAAATAACGTAGAAGATATCTTTGTATGATATTGTTGTGTAGGTGGCACGATTATGTGGAAGGTTGATGCTTATACAAGTCAAGAAAAATATTTTTATGATATGGCTATGCAGGTGGCATGAATCTATGGAAGGTCGTGTTGGGATTATGATCTTCCACATGGAGAATGAGTGCTTTGGTTCTATGAGCATTGAGGGTTTGTGTCAGTATAAAAGATATGAACATAATTTGTTGTCTCTATTGTGGGTTACATGTTGCAACAAGATATTTACCACATCAAAGGCATGTTGTAACAGGAGATGGATTACTACCATAGATGTGTTTCAGTAGTAGGTGTAGGAATGTTTCAAAAATATATGCATTGCAACATAGGGTGAGTTGCAGCATGGGTGTGTTGCATCGAGGACATGTAGTTGGATATGTGTTGCAGCAGGGGATTGTAATAGGAGAGGTATTGCAGCATGAGACTGCAACAAGATAGATGTTGGAGCGTGAGGATGGTTCAGTAGAAACAAAATATTTGTCACAACATAAGGTGAGTTGCAATAGAACGTGAGTTGCAGTAGAAGTAAAGTTACAACAGAGGTAGTGTTGCAGCAAAGACGTGTTGTTGCAACATGGTGTGTGTTGCAACAGGATGTAAGTTGAAGCATGACGATGGTTGAGTTGGAATAGAAGGTGAGTTGCAGAATAAGGTGAGTTACAATGGAAGGCAAGTTGCAGCAAGTGAATATGCAGCAGACTTGTTAGTACCGATTGATTCTTATGTAGCACATGTGGCTAGTGTTATAGGGGAACAACGTGGGTATGAGATAACAGAGGTACAACCCTAGTGGTTTTGGCATGATGAGATCGAAAGGAATGGAAATGTAGCAATGAGGAAGAAGAATTTTGGTATCTGTGATTCCTATTACGCACAAATGAAGAAATTTTCTATTGTGAATGTACTTTGATGGTAGGGGGTGGAATCCCCCTGCATCAAGTGGTATCATATCTTGGTTCAACTCTGGGGTTAAATAATGTGAGAAGATATTAGAGTATGGTTAATCTCTGGGATGGAATAATTGCAAGGCAAGAAGACCTATGAGAGTGTGGTTTCAGCTTATGTTGTTGAAGGAAGAATGATAGGAGATAGTGCCATAGAAAGAGCATGTGAAGTATAGTCTGGTTGATGGATACAAAATAACTACTAAGGATTATCCATGAAGATGAGAAGGTTAGGGAGGTTGCAGATGACGAAGATGTCCAAGAAAATGTTCGAGTAGAAGATGATGTCGTGAATATGAAGCATGAAAGAAGTTATTGAGTTGAAGATGGATAATTTACAGTTCATAAGAGTGGGAAGTTGATGAACATGTTGCTGACAGAGAAAGGAGACGATTTCAAATATCCTGAGGAAGAAGACATGTTGCAGAAGAATGTTAGGAGAGTGAAGGTTGTTGTGGACCGAGTGTGAAGGTGTTGTGTGAAGAGGAATACTCTTGAGCTATGTCTTTAGTAATTTTAGAAGAATGTGTTTACATTGACATAATCATCGACTGAGAAATTTTGCATATGGTTGTGAATTGAGTCAAGGGAGGTGTAACATGGGATCATGTGAATCCATGTTGTGTAGCTTCGAGCATGAGTGGTTGGATGCACCAAAGGCACTTTGTACACTACATGAAAAAGGGCAGTTGGATGTCTTGGATTGGACGTGACTCAGGTCCAATTATGTAGGTGATGCATGAATGAAAAACACCTGACTAGTGCTTGTGGTAATGAAGAAAGAGAGACAGAGAAGGTAGTAGTACCATAAGTTGACCTATTGTAGAAAGTTGAGTTTCAGTAGGAATAAGGTGAAAAATTCTAGATCTCCATGACGAGAATATTTTTTTGTTGTTGTAGATTGATGTGCAGTGAAGGGAAACAATGAATTGAAAGAAAGAATGTGAAAAAAAGGAAGATGATTTGCAGATTGAACTGTATAGCATATGAAGACTGTAGAGTTGAGAGTGAAACATTGATGGAGTTGCATTGGACAACTGTAGATGTGGGTGATTTACCTCATAAGCATGAGGGCATGCTTTCTTGAAACATGTAGAGTCTGATGTAGGAGCATCTTGGTCATCCTGGGGATGACACGACGAAGGAAGTTCTAGGGATGTGACAAATTTGTTACAATAGTGATTGGTTGTCGCAGGTTGTGAATGGTTGCATTGCAAGGAGTGACAACATTTATATAGATCAAAATAACGTTGCGGAGTTGCAAAAGTGGGGCAGCTGGGAGCACTGCTATGGAATGGACAAGTATGCATGAATGGTTATGCTATAGAGGACAAGTTGTTACAAAAACAATTTTAGATGTGTTGAAGGGAGCATGTTTCTTGGATGAAGTTGGAAGGACGCACAGAAGAGAAGAGTTGTTGAGGAAAGAACAAAATGGAAGTCAGAAGATGAAAGGGCGTGAGAAACCTTGGGAAACTGAAATGAACAATTTCTTGGAGGAATAAAACACAACATTGAAGAGATTTCAAGGGGGCTTGCAGAACCAACAAGAGAAGAGATCTTGCAAGATAGGAGTGGTTGAGGTTTCCATGGCCTCTAGCCTAGTAACCCAACCAAATTTGTAAGTCGTGAACGATCTTAGAACTGATGTATTGTACCATGTATGAATGAATAAAATAATTATTGTTGCAATTTCAATATTTCTCTGTGTGCAAGTTAATGTCATTGCTTGAATTAGTAAATCTTGTAGAAGATATCTCTGTATGATATTGTTGTGTATGTGGCATGAATTTTTGGAAGGTTGATGCCTATACCAGTCGAGAACAGTCTTGTTATGATATGGATGTGCAAGTGGAATGAATATGTGGAAGGTCATGTTGGAATTATGATCTTGCACTGGGAGAATGAGCGCTCTGGTTCTACAAGCATTGAGGGTTTGTCTCAGTACAAAGATATGAACATAAGTTGTTGTCTCGATTTTGGGTTACATGTTGTAGCGAGAGATTTACCACATAGAGGTGTGTTATAACATGAGATGAATTATTACCAGAGATGCGTTGCAATAGCAGGTGCAGGCCTGTTGCAACAATATATGTATTGCAAAATAGGGTGAGTTGCAGCATGGGTTCACTGCAACAAGGACATGTATTCGGATATGTGTTGCAGCAGGGGATTGTAATATGAGAGGTATTGGAGTAGGAGGTTGCAACATGAGGATGTTTGAGTAGCAACAAAATATTTTTCACAACAAAAGGCGAGTTACAACAGAAGGTGAGTTGCAACAGAAGGTGAGTTACAATAGAGGTTGTGTTGCAACAGAGACATGTTGTTGGAATAGGGTGTGTGTTGCAACATGATGTAAGTTGCAGCGTGAGGATGGTTGAGTTGCACTAGAAGGTGAGTTGTAGCGAATTGTAACATAAGGCGAGTTACAACAAAAGGCGAGTTGCAACAAGTGAATATGCAACAAACTGGTTAGTACCGACTGATGATTCTGTAGCACCTGTTGCTAGTGCTACAGGGGAACAACGTGGGTATGAAATAACAGAGGTACAACCCCAAGGGTTGTGGCACGATCAGATCCAAAGGAAGGAAAATGTAGCAATGAGGAAGAAGCATTTTGGTAGTTGTGATTCCTATTACGCACAAATGAAGAAATATACCACTACGAACGTACTCTGATGGTAGGGGGGATGCCTGTTGCATCAATTAAACATTGCCTAAAATTATAGTCCTATACATATTAGCAACTATGGAAATGAAAACCTATTGTTGATTCACAAAATTATAACCATGGTGGGATTTTATTACAAGTGCATATTCAATATCACTAAAACCTAATTGCATGTTATATAAATTAACATGTTATAATTGTGAAATTTTATATATTTAATATTACTTATACCTCAAAAGATTGATTTATCTATTAAAATTTCTCAATTGCATATTTAATTTCACTG
>SNQJ01S0130108.1:25960-41768 GCA_010110895.2 Picea sitchensis
ATCACTACAGGGGGTGACGACGAGACGGGCAAGGAGACTGGCTAGGAGGAAAAATCTCCACCTCAACACTTTTCCAACCATCTCGTAGAGGAGCACCTTGATCTCCTCTTCAAGATCAGGCAAAGGTAGGACGACCAAGTGCATTCACAAAGTGTTATTAGTCAAAGGATGGACATTTTGTTTGAGGCCCTCACGGATGCTCCAGTGCAAGCCTGATGCCCGACTTGCAGACAATGGTTTGCCCCAGCCTATACCATTCATGGAAATCTAGGTCCATCCATGGATTGAAGCCCTCGACTTACAACTTTTGTTTATTTCAGTTACAGAGTCGGTGGTCTATTTTACCACGACAACAAGCTAGATGCTTTAACAATTTTTGCTTATTATGTCTGTATAATTTTAGTTATGGCGGCTTTGTACATAGCCAACCTTAGCATAGGAAGGCAGAACTTGGTTCCAACAAACTCTTGCAATTTTTTGTGTAATTTTACAGTTCTAGTGAAGCTAGAGCTCAACAGACTATGGTAGTGTTGGAACATCACACAACCACTTGTTCTGGTTTCCCTCTTGTGGCAGAATAGGTGGCTACCAGGTGTCATTGTATAGTAGAAAGATGATATTAATATAAGGTTTCGCTTTTTATTTACAAAAAAAAAACTCCACATCTATCATGCACATTGGCACAATAGAGATCATTATCACTAAAACAATAGCACCATAAATAACATTATGTTTGAGGTTAGTAGCATAATGGGCATACAATAATCTATCTATATGATAAATAATGGAAAATATATATATTATGATAAATAACAATGATATATTAGATTATGATCCATAGATTATTCTATATATGACAGATCATATTTACATTAATTTACATTATATCCGCATATATTTATATATCAATATCAACTTTTAGAATATGATCCATAGTAGTATATAGATTATATTATGAATTTACATGAATCAATACATTAGATTAAATTTAGCATGATCTAGGAATAACAATTTAAACATATGATGGATCTGGATTTAAGTAATCCATAGTGTGTTTATTGATGTATCATGTGAATGCAGGTGCATTTTGAATTAGGGTTTGGATTTAGGGTTTTATTATGTTCATATATTTTTGAAAGTAATAACTAACTATAAAAACAATAAAAATCAAAGTATAATACTTTGAATAATTATTACAAATTTCAATAATATTCCTAAATAATTATTAAGATGAATATTAGGTCTAGATCAATATCAAACTTATGTTAGAGGACCAACCTTCTCTCAGTTACTAATTTCCATAATATTTTGATTGCTTAGAGACTTCAAATTTAGCACTAGATATTGCATATGTATTATTTATCATATAAATATATAATATTACTATTTAATGAATCTAATATTACAAAAGTAGAGAGGTTTTGGACATCCGTCCATTATAAAAAAAAATCAAATGTAAAATAAGAAGAAGTATATTGGGATTCGATATGTTATTGAGATAAAAGTTCGATATGAAGATGATGAAATGCTTTTGAAGATATATTATTATGCTTTAATCTGTTCAAAATATATACTTATGATTTAATCGATTTTCAAAATGAAAAATGCTTCAAAATTCAAGAGGTTTGGGTTTGTACTATTGATATGTTCCAATCATGGAAACTAAAAGAGAATTAAATATCAATCATTGAATATCTCCATTGATTTCAGTAATGATATAACACAAAACAATAGGGCATATTGATTTGATTCATTACACAAAACAATAGGTGATGATATTTAAAAAATGATTCAAAGAAATAAGGGAGTTGAAATGATTTCCAATGATATAACACAAAACAATTTGGTGCATTTATTTTAGATATGGTACAATGACAAATGATTTCAAGCAATTATTTGCTATGATTTCAATAATACATAATGCAAAACAATGTAATGCATTGATTTTAGTGATGACACAATGATAAATAATTTAGAACAATTAGTTGCATTGATTTCAATGATGACATGATGCAAAACTATATGCATTGATTTAAGTGACGATACAATAAAAAATGATTGAGCATAACATAACATAATACAATAAAGTGCATTGATTGTAATAATGATACAACATAGAACAATAGGGTGCATTGATTGTACTGATAATGATATAACATAGAACAATAGGGTGCATTGATTTTAGTGATAATGATATAACACACCACAATAAAGCATATTGATTTCAATGATATTACAAAAATGATTTAGAGAAATAAAAGAATTGAAATGATTTCAACAATGATATAACACAAAACAATAGGGTACATTTATTTTAGAGATGGTACAATGAAAAATTATTTAGAGCAATTAGTTGCTCTAACATAAGTTTGATATTGATCTAGATTTAATATTCATCTTAATAATTACTTAGGAATATTATTGAAATTTGTAATAATTATTCATTGAATATTTGCATTGATTTCAGTTCTTTCCCAACGACTAGAACCAAGATAGATCCACCTTAACTCTGGATCTATCATGTCTCTAGAGGGATCAAATCCCTCGAGATGCAAACCTTTCCTCAAATTTTTCACTTTAAAAAGGAAGTTTTCACTTCTATGAATTTGATCCCTCTTGAAACATAATCAATCCGAAACTAAAATAAATCTACACTAATTAAAAAATATATAAATAGTAAAACAATATTTTATTTTATAATAAAATAAACTTGTAAAAAATTTGAATTTACCCACCATTTAATTGATACAATCCATCCCTTTACTAATTCAAAATAATACTTTAACTTTTTCATTAATTTTAATATATTTTATTTCCGTGACACACCTAACGTCTCACCTTCTCCTCACTCCATAAATTATATTATTGAATTTTGTCTTTCCATTGGTATCTCTAATATAATTTATTAGAACCAAATCTCGAAATCCTCTTCTTGTTTCTAATTAAAGTTTCCATTTAGTTAACGTAATTTTTTTGTCTTTCTCATTCACGAGAGGTTAACTAAGTTGTTTTTGGTTTTTAAATGAAAACGTTTTTTTAAACAAAATTGTTATGGCCTCGCTGGTGAGTATAGTACATTATTTATTTTTCCATAGTACTTTAAGACATTTCAAAAATTATAAATTCTCGCAAAGTCTTTTAAAAACAAATAAACTTTACAAAACATAAACAACCATTATATAAATTTAAATTAACAAAGCGTAAGATCAATATTTATGAATAAAATCATTATATAAAATTAAATTAACAATTATATAAAATTAAATTAACAAAGCGTAAGATCAATATTCATGAATTTTTTATCGTCATTTACTTTATCTTTGTTTAGGAAATGTTGTTGAACTAACTCCACATTCTTATTTGTGGATAACCCAACAAAAAAAAGCAAGATTGGGTTGTGGTGTATAGGCACACCATCTCATTCATTGTCAACTTCAGCTTCTAGAATTCCTTGTTTGGTTGCACAATTTCTTGTCCCTAGAGTTATGCACAATCTCCATGACTAGAGTTGTTTCTCGATCTCTTGCTTCCTCCTTTGCATTGACCTTCACCTCTAAATCAGATACACTTTTCTTGACCACCAATATCTCAGCTTCATGTTCCTCAACTACTGCCAAAACACAGAGATTTTGCATCCTACACATCGTGTGTCATGCTTATGACTAGGATTCATGGCCATTTCTTCTTGAAGAGCAGAGGAACAGGCCCCACAAGCACTCAGTTGTTGAACTCTAGAACTATTCCAAGTCCACTCCAATTTGAATCCCCAGATCACCTTACAAATTAACCATTAGAATGACGTAGAGTATCTAGAAGCCACTGACCCCCCAATTCCTGAAAAGTTGCAAGGGAATTCTGCAGAAACTAAGTCGATGGACTAGATGAAGAAACCCACACCAAATCGAAACCAAAAAATCCCCCCTCATAGTGAGGTCTCCCATTCGAGCACCTCTAGAAAATAACAAACCTACACCACCCCAAACCATCATGAATTTGTGTAGCGACATAATACCACTTGCAACATTAATTGTAGGAGGCGGAAATTGAAAATGCATCACACAAAGCGACGAACCCGAAGAGAGCATGTAAGGTGATATCCTAAAAATGAAACACACCGACCTCCACTAATCCATTGATTCCACCCTATTGCATGAATAAACTAAGGGGACCCCCCAAAAAAATCATGATTAATTAAAGGATTAAGACCCTTCTAATACCCTTCTTATCCTTCAACACTCCTTGCTCCATATGATATCATGTTTTTTTTAGTACATCTACTTTGTTATTAAGAGTCCTCAAAACATGTGGTAATACTATGTTATGCGATTAATTTCTTTTGTTTCAATCCCACTTATTCACACCTGTGAGCATCACCCGATGCAATGAGTGCTAAGTGGACTATTCAAATCATGAGAATTATTGGTCAGTTGCGACTAATACTCATGGATATGGGTCATAGATTAATGACTTACTCTATGTAGTTAATCCCAAAAATGATATCTAATATGTTGCACAGAGGAAGCCCCTCTATGCTTAAATACTCTACATTTTCAAATCATGCTTCTTCTTTCCTTATTCTTTGAATGGATCTTGTTAGGCTGGTGTTGTATGAATTTAATACTTAACACATAGTCTCCAATTGCAATTATTTTTGGATTTCTAGATGCATCAATGGATCTCACACCCATGTAGAGCGTGAGAGCTTCCGCTTGATTATTGGAGCTTATACCAAGCCCCCATGCAAATGAATTTCCTTCTTTTCCATGAAGATCAAAGATACCCCTCTACTCCTACCGCCCCTAAGAGATTAACTAAGTTGTTAAAGGACAATATTGGTTTGATATCTTGAAAAAGTGGTTGGTGTACTCTTGCACATAAATTGTTGATAAATTATTGAGTTGCTATGATTATTAACTTGACTTTGATCGTCACATGTCTCATAAATGTAAAATGGTGTCTCGCTACTTAATAAGTAGTGGATACTTAAGTATAATAATTAGCTTAATTAGTGGTCGCCAATATTACTAGGAATTTAATTAATTTTGTGTCAATAAATTCCTAATTTAAATCTCTCTAAATACTAATACACAAATTTATTACTAATATCATCCATGAAATATGGTGAAGCATCCTTTAAATTTTCACTAAAAATTAAAAAAATAAAATAAACATTTTTTATAAAAAAAAATGTTGAAACACATCATGATGTTTCCCAAACTATTATAACCTCTTTACACCAACTCTTCACATTTTTATAATGTATAAAATTTTAAAATAAAAATATAATAATAATGATGATGTTAACTTTTATTTTTATTTATGATAATGATTAACTCTCATTTAAAAAACAAAATTAGTTTATCAAACTTTTAAAATAACAATTTATAAGCATTTTGTAAGAAATAAATGAAATAAATACAAATACTAGTCACAATGAATATGGTTGCAATGAGGAAAACAATGCTTTTTTTTATTAAAACCAATAGGTCGAGAGTCAATCTAATTCTAAGGTTCATATGGTGTATTATAAGTTTTCATTTTCGACTATATTTTGAACTTGCACATAGCTAATTATCTTAATGTGTTTTTAATATTTTAAATGTATATAATGAAATTAAATGTTTATTTTGTATAAAAAAAAATTATAAATTTTATTATTTATATTTTGTTAATATTATATTTTTTTACCTTATGTTGTTAATTTTTGTCTTATATTAATAATTTAATTTAATAATGGTTATATTTGTTATCATATTAATTTTGATTTAGTTTAAATTTAAACTTATTCAGTATATAGAAGAATAAAAAAAAAAGAAATTTTGTTATTATTTAATTTCATATCATGTATTAATTTTTTTTAAATATTGAGAAAAATATTGAAAAAAATAAAAAAAATTGATGTGAAATTTAGTTATCATTTAATTTTGTGTAATGTATTATTTTTTTATATTAAATAATAATAAAATTATACCTTAACAACCTTTAGATGTTTGATAAATGTGGGTTTAATGTTATTTTGTATAAAAAATTTACAATTTTTATTATTTATATTTTGTTAATATTATATTTTTTAATTTTGTATCATGTATTTTTTTTTAATATTAAATAATCATAAAACTATACCTTAACAACCTTTAGATGTTTCAAAATTTTGGGTTTAATGTTATTTTGTATAAATGTTTGATAAATTTGGGTTTAATGTTATTTTGTATAAAACAATTTAAAATTTTTATTATTTATATTTTGTTAATATTATATTTTTTAATTTTATGTTGTTAATTTTCATTTTATATTAATAATTTAATTTAATAATTATTATATTTGTTATCATATTAATTTTAATTTAGTTTAAATTTGAAATAAAAAAAATTAAAGTGAAAATTTGTTATTATTTAATTTCATATTATGCATTAATTCTTTTATTTTAAACATTGAGAGAAATAAAATAAAAAATGAAATTTTGTGATTATTTAATTTCATATCATGTATTAATTTTTTTTACATTAAATGATAAAAAAATTATACTTTAAGAAATTTCATTTTTTTAAGTGTTTGATAAATTTGGGTTTAAGATGGATTATTTAAATTTTGTTGTTATCAATATTATGTAGTCAACATATCCCCATATTAAATTGTAAAGCATCTTACACTTTTGATGCAAAAATATATCAAGAATTTAAGTAATTTTTTTCCTTGGAATACTTCATTGTTTTCGAGTACTTCCCAATTTCATGGATGGTAAAGGGGTAAACCATGGGCACTGATTATGGGGCCTAACCTCAAGGAGTAACAAGAGATTTGAACCCTATAGCTTCAAGTCTGAACCACTTTAGGTAACCCTTGGGGCTAAGAATTTAAGTAAATATTAAAATATTTATATTTAATACTAATATAATTATTTGTATAATTAAATAACTTTTTATGATGATGATCAGCGTCCACTAAGACCGAATTGGTCTATCGGACCTTAAGAGGGTAAGGGATTACTTGTGATTCTTTAGAATTGTGTTTCTGTGTTCGAAAAACATTAAGAGAAGATTTCCAATATCACCATAGTTTTGTTGATTTAAGAGGTTAGGAAGGTTGGTAGTGTGACAAATATTTTGAAAATGAGATATAATCTGGTTATAGGTTGGACAATCTAAGAGAAAGTGTTTTTCATCTTCAACCTTCTTAGTGTCACAAAGGTGACACACTCTTTCATCCCATGGTGTTTTAGGAATCGACCAACGCCCAGTTTCACTATGGAGCTCATGAGAATTTGTTCTTATCTTAACAATGGTTTTTTTTTCTTTACACTTGTTAAAACAAATAGATAATTTTGATCTTCTAGATTAGGGTTGATTACATCCTTATAATACATTAATTTTCTTTTTTCCTCTAACTCTTTATCACACCAAATTTTCTCCTTAAATTTTGATTTGATGATATTTTTAATAGTAGCTTTATTCTTCAAAATGGTTTCTTCCATGATTCCCCAATAATTTAGCCAAGACCAGTCATCTTTATCCCATCTTCGCTTGAGTCGATGGTGATTATGACTTGATTTTGAAGCAATTTTATGAAGCCTCTTGTCTCCCATGTTGTTTAACTTGTTCTTATACATTAGGTATCTAGTCATAGCTATGCTCTCAATGGGGGAGAGGCTTGTTTCTAAGAGGATGATGGAATAGGGCGTGTTTCCTTTAATTTAGAGATTATATGTTATAAAATTATTTTGTATTTGCTCTATCTTTCTCCAGGATTCACGAGAGATGCTACAACCCCAAACTTCACATCCATAAAGAATAACATGTGTAACAAGAGTCTCAAAGAGGAGTTTCTTCTTATCCCAAATCCAAAGATCGGTTGATTTACAATTGTTTTCAAGACGATAATAAGCTTTTCATCCCCCAATAATCCTTTTCTCAATGCTATAATTCTAGTTGAGCTTGTGGTGAATATCAGTTCCAAGATATGTGTATGAAGTCACTTCCTCCAAGTTGTTGTTGTCATATAAGAAGGTATCATAAGTGATCTTATTGGATTTAATAATCATGGCCTTAGTCTTATCAGTATTAACAGTCATACCCATATTGGAGCAAAAATCCTTGAGGATTCTTAGTTGGTTTTTAATATCATGGGGACTCCTTTCCATAAGAACGATATCATCGGAATAAATAAGAAGATTGATGACTATACTAATAAGGGTAGGGGACAAGGGACAACCCCGCTTGACTCCAATATTGCAGTTAATCTCTTTCGACCAACCCTCAATGTTTTTAAACTTAGCAATAATGTTCTTATACATCCTTATTGCAGCATCCCTCAACTCGAGAGGCACTTTTAAGTTTTATCTCTTCCAACCTATTCCAAAGGTTTTTCCTAGGAACCATGTCAAAAGCTTTTCTAAAGTCAACAAAACAACAAAAAATATTGGTTTTAGTATTGCGGAGCTTCTCTACAATGATCCTAAAGGTAACAAGATGGTCCACAGTGGAATGATATCTCCTAAACCTGGCCTGGCCTTTAGCTCTTTTATCGTGACTTTCTATCCAAAGTCTAATCTACTTTTCCAAAATAATTCCACAAATTTTGGCTAAAATCGGGCTAATCATAATGGTCATATAATTAGAGGCAATGTTTCTATCCCCATTTTAAAAAATAGGAACAATAAGACTTTGTGTCCAAGGTTTAGGGAAGCTCTGATTGACTACTAAATTGAAGAGCTTGTGTATGTGAGGGATAATGATAGGCCCTCCGATTTTAAAAATTTCAACTTGGTAGCCTTCAATGTCCTTAGCTTTCCCATTTGCAAGTTGCTTAACCCTGAACTCTATGTCATCTAAATAAAAAACTGCATCATTTGTAGGGACAATAGGAATGGTGTCCATTGCAGTAGGGAACTTGTAAATATTTTTAAGGTAGGAATTCCAGTCCCTTAAGGGAATCACATTATTTTCTTTAGTATTGCGGTTCAAAATTTGGCTCCAAAACTTCTTAGGATCCATCTTAGATAGCTTTGAAAGTTGCTCTTTCCTTTTATTGATATAGTACCTTTTTTTCCTTTTAATTAGGGGTTTTTACGTATTGATCTTGTTGAGTTTTAAGGACTCATTATAATCATCCCTGATGGATTTCCAAGCAATTTTACATTCTTTATCATACCAAGGGTTGGTCATTTTATTATTCTTCTTACAAGACACCTCGAAAGAGAACTTGTTAACATAAGTGGAAAGGGAAGTTGTAAAATTATGATAGAGTTCTTCAATGTTGTCCTTATAAGTTAAGAGATGTAATTTACTATTTAAATCCTTTAAGAAAAGGTCAACATTACTTTTGTCAAAGCACAATTGCCTTTGATTATCTGAATTCTCTTCAATGGCGCTCTTGTGCATGGTAAAGTTTAGAGTTAAGGTTAACGGTTTATGATTAGAGTTGGGTTCATGGTCATTGAAAAGGTCAAAAGTTGTTATTTGGTTGGAAATGGGGATATCAGATATCACATAATCTACGACACTAATACCTAGCCCATGAATACAAGTCATCTGGTAGGAGTTTGGCCACTTCATTAATCCATTGCAAATTATCAGGTCTTGAGAGCTATAGAGCTTGACCAAATCAGTACCAAACAAATTCCCAATTAGGTATTAAGAACTTCTTTTGTAGCTATTAGATAAAACAAGGTCCTCATCTAGCCATAAAGCATCATGGTTGGAATTAGTGCTTAAAAGAGTAGCTTGTTTAGTTGCAGTCCTAGAATCAAAGTCTCCTACCAGGAGGATATTACCTTCATTTTTCAAACTATAAATATCTTGTTCTAAATTATTATAGGGACAATTTCTATCTAAATTGTTTTTATTATAAAAAGTAATATTAATAGGTGCAAAATAGAAAACTTCTATATACATATTCTGATCCAGATTTAGGAGCAGAACGAACTGATTAACAGACTAAATACAGTAAACACAGAGATATGAAGAATAACACAGATATCCAATGAACAATATCTTCTATTGAATAATGAAATAGGCTAAAACTGTAAAACTGCAAAACTAAAACACTTGCTCGAATGGTGGTAGCTATCTCTGAGAAGAGATGTGGCTGCTACACCCATCTCTCTGAGAAGAATGGATTACAATGAGGACCCAAAGGCCTTTTTGATATTACTCATGAATTCCTAAACCCTAGACATCCAAAAACCTAACCCTAGAAGGTGAAACACCAAAAGTCATGTGAGCCCCTATGGGTAATTTGGTTTAAGTTGGTACCTCAACTTCCTAGGGTCGTAAATTTTGCATACGACCTTTGTTTTAGGCGTGTGATAGCCCATTGGAAAGGTCTTTCAGAGAACTACACATTCTATTGTCAAACTCTAACTATGTCTACAATTTGATTGTGGCGAGACAAAAAAACAATGTTTAGGGCCCCAAAATAGCCCCAGAAGTACAACAAGATGTGATGACATGGAAACATACAAAATAAGGTAGTTGGATTAGGAAAGAGGCCACCAGTATCCACCTAGAGGATGTGTGGGGCTTCAGACATCCCCAAAAGTGTAGAACCCACAATTACAAAGAAGTACAGAAGAATGTGTTGAACAAAAACAGACAAGAGGAGCCAGTTGGAATAGGTGGGTGGCCACCAATATCCACTTGGATCAATCTTCCCCCCTTAGGAATAAATGGTCTCCATTTCTTTGAGTTCTCCCATCATGTGAGGAAACTTCTACTGGATTTGGCCCCAGGTGAGCCACTTGCCTTGGTGTAGGAGTTGCCCTGCCTTGACAACTCAATAAAGTTGGATCCTCTGTTGGCGAGTGCCCTTGACCTGTGTTTCCAGTATCTGATCAGTGGATGCTTGTTCCATGCAGTAACGGTTGAGATATGTTGGTGTCAGTTTTTTTGCGATCTCTGAGGTGTCCAATAATGATGGAAAATATGGTCGAAGGGGGTCCACATTGAACATTGGATGCAGGCCAAGGAAGGGTGGAGTGTTCAGCTTAAAAGAATTTCTACCCACAGCCTTGGTGATAGTGTAGGGCCCATAGCGAAGTGGGCAAAGCTTCAGATGGGGCCTCGTGAGACGTTTCTTCTACAAATGTAACCAGGATTTGTCGCCAACCTGAAACTGGTGTGGTACCGTGTGTTGATCATGGCGTTGCATGTACTTAGCATTGGATTTATACAAAATATCTTGGACCTGTTGGTGGATGTGTTGAATCCTCTCAATGAATCTAGTGGCTTTGTCGATCGCAGACTGATCATGGGAAGAGTCTTTCTATGCGGTGGCAAGAGGAAGTGCAACATCAATGGGTCCCAAGGGTTGGAATCCAAAACCCACTTGAAATGGGCTATGACCAGTGGAGCTATGGAGACCCATGTTGTAACTGTGTTGAACATAGGGGATACTCTCGTACCATGTACGTGGATGCTTAGAATTGTACATGTGCAAGATGTCCACAATCATTCGATTGACGACCTTTGTTTGGTCGCCAGTTTGGGGGTGGAAAGTAGTGGATTTTGTGAGCTTGGTGTCCAACAAAGATCAGAGACTCGACCAAAATGTGTTGAGAAACCTGTTGTCCCGGTCGAAGATGATGGTCTGTGGTATCCCAAAGTGGACCCACACTTGTTCGAAGAAGAGTTTGGCAGTATCTGTCACTGTGATATTCTTCTTGCAGGTTGTGAGGATGGCCATCTTCGAAAACCAATCAACGACCACAAATACATAGTCATTTCCCTGCTTGGTGGACAACAAGCCAGACATGTAATACATTGAGATGGATTCCCAAGGCTTATCGGGAATAGGAAAAGGGGTGTATAATCCTTGCTTCTTGATGGATGGCTTGGAAATGGCATGGGTAGTGCAAGATATGATATACTTGCTGACGTCCTGTCAAATTTTTGGCCAATAAAAATGTTTTTGAAGAACGACCACAATTTTCTCCACACCAAAATATCATGCCACCCGACTGTAGTGGGCTTCCCAAATCATCTTTGCATGCTCACTTGTAGGAACACAGAGATGGCCCAGGTGGCATGAGAGTTCGTCCTGAATGTGAAAATCGGTGATAGTTGCGCCTATACCCAAGATCTGATAGGTGGTGGCGAAGTCCAGATCTTGCTAATAAAGTTGGGGTCACTCAGAGGCTTCATGTCCACAGGAATGGAGCGCAGTGGTGAGTGCAGCCACGGGAGGCCGACTGAGGCACTCAGTGACACGATTGGAGATACATGTCTTATACTTGATGTTGATATGGAACTGATGTAGGTAGGTGGACCACTTATGATGGCGATTGTTCTGCAATTTCCCCTGTGTCTGTATGAACTGCAGAGGCTTGTGATCAGTGTGTATGATCGTCTCTTTTCCTAGAATGTAATTTTTCCATTGACAACAAGCTTGTACAATGGAATACATTTCCTTGTCATAGATGGGGTATTTCCAAACAATATTGGAGATTGTCTCACTATGGTATGCCATTGGATGCTCGTGTTGAGTGAGAATTGTGCCCACAACATAGTCAGATGCATCAGTCTCAATCTCGAACAGTTGTTGTAGATCGGGAAATGAGAGTATTGGAGCTAAGCACAAGCGATACTTCAGATCCTTGAATTCTCATTGTTTCTCCTTCCCCCATACGAACTTGGCCCTACCACCGCCCTTGGTCACCTGGTTGAGGGTCACCCATGTAATATGGGAGATTCATCCCAACACGAACCGTCAGTAGAAGTTGGCTAGTCCCAAGAAGCCTTGAAGATCGATTAGTGTGGTCGGGGATGGCTAGTCACAAATGACTTGGATCTTAGCTGGATCAACATGTACTCCATGCTCATCAACAATGTATCCCAAGTATTGGATCATGTTCATTCCAAAAGAGCATTTTCCAAGTTGGCATATAGCTTGTGCTACCGCAAAGTGCTCAAAACCCGTTGAATATGTTGCATGTGATCCTCCCACGTTCTGTTGAAGATGAGGATGTCATCCAAATATACCACCACAAAGGAATTGGTGAAGGGTCTCAATACATCATCCATCAACCTCATGAAGGTGGTTGGTGCATTTGTTAAGCCAAAGGGCATGACTATCCATTCGAAAAGACCTTCTTTAGATTTGAAGGTTGTCTTCCATACATCAGTTGATTCGATGGGAACCTAGTGGTATCCAGACTTTAGGTCAATCTCGCTGAAGAAATTTTCTACCTTGAGTTGGTCAAGAAGGTCATCAATCCTAGGAATGGGGTATTGGTTCATGACTGTTATTTTGTTTAAGGATTTCTAATCAATGCAGAGTCGCCACATCCCGTCCTTCTTAAGCACCAGTACAATCAGGCTTCGACGAGGGGAGGAATTGGGTTTGATGTGCCCCTTTTGAAGAAGCTCTTGGATCTGTCGCCTGATTTCATCATTTTCCATCAACGAGTGAAGATAGACTGGTCCATTAGGTAGAGGTGCACAGGGGGTCAGATCAATTGGATGCTTGACTTGGTAGTGTGGAGGTACCTTTGTAGGTGAGGAGAATGTGTCTCTATATTCTCCCACGATCTCGTCCACTTGCTTTTGCTGCAAAGAGAGGCTCTATCATATAGAGGCCACGAATGTGGTGGAGACCTTATGTTTACTGTGAGCACGGATCACAAAGAAGACGAACTTCCCAGTCTGTGAGATGACCTTACTGCATTGCTTAGTAGAGATTAAAGAAATAGTAGTAGGCAACGCTACCTTTGGTATCATGTACAATTGTCTACCCAAAGTAATAATAACACTGCGGGGTCTAGACTCATACACAACATGACGTTCCACAAATATGGTTGTTCTAAAAGAACATCAAAAACTTCAAGGGGAGAAATATCACACAGTACCTCATCTTTAACAGGCTTGATGTTGTAGGGAAGACACCATTGTTGGTTGACACGAAGATCTCTTGGTGAAGCCAACCGATGAAGTAGGGTTGCAGGTGTAGTGTCATTGGCAGGTCCAACCGCTTGATGATCTCTATTGAAATCAAGTTCTTCTGACTCCCATTATCGACAATGAAATGAAGTAAAGCCCCCTTTACCCACATCTGCAAGTGAAAGAGGCGTTCTCCTTCCTATGGTTCTTCTGGTTCGCTTGGTTGGACTTTGGTGGTAGCAATAATGGAACTAGGTTCAACATCGATAATCTGATTTCCTCCTTCAAGATTTGATTCTGAACCAGAATAGGCCTCTGACTCGGAAGCCTTCAGTTCGACCATGAGGGACTTCTTGGAGAGGCATTCTTCAGTGTTGTGCCAAGGGATTTTATGGTACTCACACCATTTCCCCGTGTCCTTCTTCGTCTTCTCATTGCCCTTCTTGTGTTGTGGCTTGGACTGGTTGTCCTGATGGAGGCCTTCTCAACTTGGTCCCTTGTTGTGTGGGTTGGGGCTACCTTTTCCCTGCTTTGGCTATGAGGGGTTTGCAGATCCAAACTCTCACCTTTTTTGCTTAAACTTTTGCTCAATCTTGACAACATATCTATAAGTCGTTCCCAATGAGGTGATGTCTAGAAACTCCATTTCTATTTGAATGTATCTATGCAAACATGCACGGTATTTGAGCACGAGATGACGCTCAGAGTCTTTGATACCAAATTTTGGTGCGTAGGGTATGTAAAATATTGGTGAAATTTGGTACTATCTAGTCCCTTTCTTGACGTAGGGTGGTCCTTCCGGTGTATTGGTCCTCGTAGCTTCCAACAGGGTAGTATTGTTCTTTAATGGCGTCCTGGAAGGAATCCCATGTAGGGGCCACCACAAACATTGTAGATTCCTCTACGACCCTTTGCTAAGAGTAAGCATCCCACTAGTATTTAACATGGGGAATGACCTTGAGGAGTGAAAAAGTGATATTTTCCCTATCGGAAAAATTGTGGACCAAAAAATACCCTTAGAGCAGATTCAACCATTTATCTACAACATCTGCATCTATCAGTCCTTCAAATAATGGAATCTCAAAATTTATATGTACCTTGAAGGGCATTGAATGGCCACTTGATGAAGATGCTTCTCCTATGGGAAGTCGTCAAAGGATCTGTGCGAAGTTGTCCATCATTTCATTCCTTTGTCGCATGAGGGCTTCCTCGAGCAACATTTTAATAGGATCTCCTGCTCCATCATCTTTTTTTTCGTCCCCCATGGGATTTTGGCGGGCTCGATGCGACTGATATTGCAATGGCTCAATGGGTTCGAGTCCCAACTTCTTGTACCCAGATCTTGTTGCGGACATGCATGAAGAAAAATAAATGAAGAGTAGACCACTCTGATACCACTGATCCAGATTTAGGAGCAGAACAAACTGATTATGAGCATAGATGATTTTAGGGGCGAAATTTCGCCCATGGGCGAAATTAAGGGGCCTTCAATTTTTTATTGGGCGAATTTTTTGTATTAGAGTGATTTTTTTAAACTTATATCATTAGCCCGTAATTTATTTGAGGGGGAAAATCGTGTATAGGGTTAGCCTAGGTTTTTAGGAGGGATAGAGGAAAAAAATTATATTTAGCCCCTGAAATTTGGAGGAACAAGCTTCCATTAGCCAAATTTCTAGAAGTATGGGAATTTCTGATAGCTTCTTCGCCCTGCCATTTGGTAAAATTGGGGTTTATGGTTTAATTTCGCCCCGATTTTGTGGTATGGGCAGTGGGCACTGGGTAGCTACAGCCTATAATCTTCCCTTTGCCCGATTTCCAAAGAACATGGAGATTTTTGGCCCTCCCACATGGTATAAATTATATGGGATCTGAAATGCATTCCCCAGTTCACATCTTCGTGCTTATTTGAATTTCCCCTTTGGGCCTTGACGGAACGG
>SNQJ01S0130119.1:0-16513 GCA_010110895.2 Picea sitchensis
AAACAACATGATGTATACTATCCATCCATGGGTGTTGTATCTGCATGTGCATTTTCCTTCATGTCCAAATACCTTCATCAATCTTGCGGTCCAAAACCCATGACTAGGGTTGACATCAATGATAACAACCAATCTTCCAACAAAAATTTTAATAAATCAATTACAAATAGATTCTGAAAAGACCTATATCCAGTATTAATTAGAGAATTTGTCTACTACTACATATTCTGCTATGCCTTCTCATATATCTTCTTCATCATCGTCCACTATCAATACATCATCTCTTTCATTAACACCCCCTATTGTAACTTCCACACCACGTTCTGCAACAGTCATGGCCAGATTTTACCCTTTGGTTTTACCTGCTCAACTTATTGATTTACCTCAAAAATATGGTTAGAGATTACCTTGTTTGATGGGACAACAAAGGTCACAACTCAACAACATCTAGTTAAAGTTACAGATTTCATTGATCTTGAGGAGATTGATAATGATGATTCTAAGATGCGTATTATAGCTCATAGTTTTTGGGGGGATGTTAAGAAATGGTTATGTGCTTTACCTGCTGGTTCTGTTGTTGATTCAAGACAGTTAACTAATTTGTTTTCAAGAATATGGGAAGAGAAAAAGAATCCTCTCCGAATTCTGGCTGAATACAACGCTCTGAAAAGAAACACTAATGAGTCTATGCAAGAATTTACAATCAGGTTCAACAAGATCTACAACTCCATTCCAAATGATATCAAACCCCCCTGGTTTAGAACTTCTTTATGTAGGAGCTCATAAGAAAGACAACAAAGCAAGCGTAAAGGTAGAAGACAATTGGAAATGCACCAGCCCATAATTTGAAAGCGTTTTGAATTTGAATGAAGAAGCATTAATGTAATAGCTAGGGGAGCATATTTACATTTATGTTTTGGAGATTGTAAACAGATCTTGAGAATTGCTCTCATCTGTCAGATAAGGAGGCATTTAATTGTAATAATGTAAAGTAGTTGTAGCTTTTAATTCGATTAGATAGCTTAGAGTTGTAGGAGGGAAAACTCGTAAAAGACACCCTCGCTTGTATCATTGTAAGATTCAGAATTCTATAAGTTGTAGAGCTGTAGAGAAGAGCATAGAAGAACAAAGATTGTAGGATTGTATGAGACAGATATCGGTTGCTACTGAACCATGTACAGGAGCATTTGAGTTAATATATGAAATATTTGACTCAATTTCATGGTGTTATCATACTCACTGTTTTCATCTGTTAATGGTATGTTTATAGTTGTTTTGTTTCTCTGTTATGCATTTATTTCAATGCTATGTATATGATTGTGATTTCATGTTGAATGTATGAAGTATGAGAGAAGGTAAGAATGATTTTCAATTGTTTCTCTTCCTGAGAATTCTTGCAAAGAGTGCAGTGAATGTCCACAAGGTGTGCGTTGACGAAGTTCTAAGTTTTATCTCAGAAAGCTCAGGAGGGATATCGTTGTTCTCATACCAGTAGAAGTGTGGTATAACACAAAGTCATGCAAGGCATGCACAGGTGAGTTGAAGTCGTAGACTTTATCAACCTAGGAGAAGGATTGAAGGACTGTTGTTGCAAGGAGTGCACAAAGTAGAAGGTTCAAATAACCAGGGGTTATTTGCGAGTGCCGCGAGGAGCGTATGCAAGAGTCCCAAGAAATCCTTGAGTTGCAAGTGAAAGATCAGGAGGGGGAAGAACCTTGAAGAGTTGGAGGGAAGGTGAGTGTTGAAGACACCCAATAGATGGAAAGCTCAGAAAGGTTGACGTCGGAGTGTTTGATGGAGGAGTCTTTTAGAACTCTGATTGGATGGTAGAATCGCTTCACAGTGGAAGTGTCAATTTGTTGGAGTCCGTTGGATCTCGCAGACCAGTGAGGAGATTAAGGCTGAGTTCCTTTCAGCGTTCACTAGCTCAGGAGGAATAGAGGTCGTTGGATTCAGATCAATGAGGGTCATTGATCTCACGCACAAACTTCATTGTTTCAGAGTTCAGAAAGTGGAGGAAGCTGTGACTCAGGTTCAAGAGATGTGAACTCCCGATTCGTGAAGTCCCAATAGAATTAGGACCATCAGATCATGGGAAGATCTGAGCCCTCATTCAGGGTGAATACGGTTTGGGAGATTTGGTACCATAAGAAGGATGCATAGATCCTTTTCGAATCTTTGAAAGGGAGAACATTGATAAGAAATCAGAGTCGTCAGTTTGTGACAGATCTGTACTGTTGGATTTTGTCATCGGTTTTGGGATTTCGGGGATTGACAGTTCAGAAGGACTCGCATCAGGGATCATGAAGTCATGAAACCCAAAATATCCTTTCGGGTGAAGGTTGTGGTCATATCAACCAATCACATGGATGAGAGTCAGTGCTTAGTGTTTTCTTGCATAGGCATAACTCATAAGGACCTGTGGATACACACTAGCATGTGGGAGATTTCTTGTGGGGAATCAAAGAGTCAATCCGAATCAAGGGGAAGATTTAGAATGATCCTAAGACTGGGAGGTTGCACATAACCTGCTGAGGTAGGGGTGTTGCACTAGAGTGGTATCAAAGCCACATATTTTTAATTTTCTGTAGCAGAGAGAAAACAGATTTGAACAATGCTGCCCAGAAGACGCCATGATAGGAAAATGCCCAATCTAGTTGTGGAAAGGGAAATGAGAAAAATCCATGCTCGATTAGATGCTATGGAGACAACACAGAGACAGACAGTTGATGCTAGAGATATTAGTGAGTCTGAGAGCGAGAATGAGGCAGGAAATAAAGAAGAAGTTGTAGCTAAAGACGTTGCAAAAGAACATCTATTCATAGATGCTGCAAGAATCTGAGCTAGAGTAAAGATGGACATTCAGATGTATGAAGGAAACTTAGACATTGAAGAGCTACTAGATTGGTTTAGAGCTCTAGATAAATACTTCGAATATGAGGACATCGAGGAAGATAATAAAATTAAACATGTTGTCACTAGACTTAAAGGGCATGCAACACTGTGGTAGGATGAACTGCAGGCTGACATGCATTGCAAAGGCAAGCAAAGAATCAAAAGCTAGGATATGATGGTTGCAAAATTGAAAGAAAAGTTTATACCCAAAGACTACCAAATTAATCTATTTCAAAGAATGCAGAACTTGATACAGAAAATGATGACAGTGAAGGAATACACTGAAGAGTTCTACAGGATAAACATCAGAGCAGGTCATTGAGAAAGTGATGATGAAAAGGTTGCCAGATACATGAATGGTCTGAGATATGACATTCAATATGAGATGAGCATGATTACCATTAGGAATGTAGAAGATTCTTATCAAATGGCAGTGAAGGCTGAAGAGAAATTGGCCCGAAAGAAAGGTCAAAGAGGCCAAGGTAGAAGCCAAAGCTGAGGCAAGGCAGTTGTCGAAGACAGGGTGCAGAAGCCCAAGGATGAAGAAAAGAAACCTCATACTCACCCTGAAAGAGGAGGAATTTCACAGGGGAGATAGTATGATGACATAAACACTTTTCTGCAAGCAAGAGGAAGAGGAAGAGGCAGAGGAGGTGAGATAAAATGTTTTGTCTGTGGAAAGATCATGCATAAATCCTTTGAATGTACCAATAGGAAAAGAGATGGAGGCGAAGCTCACATTTCATAAGCGCAGAAGCAAAATGTTGAGGTAGAAGATGCAGAAGGCGGAAGGTTGCTAATGATGTGAAAAAATCTCTTGAAGCCAGAGAAAGAGATAGAGAATCCAGTCTAAAGGAACAATTTGTTCATAACTACTTGCAAGACCAAGGACAGGGTATGCAAGGTAATAGTGGACAGTGGAAGTACATATAATCTATTATCCACAGAAATAGTGGAAAAGCTGGAATTGGAGACTATTGCACATCTGAGCCCATACAAAGTCTTGTGGTTACAAAAAGGACATCAGGTAACTGTCACTAAACAATGTTTAGTTGAATTTAAGATAGGGGGTTACAAGGATGAGATTTTATGTGATGTTATTCCTATGGATGTCTGTCATCTTTTGTTGGGGAGACCATGGCAATATGACAAGAATGTTGTTCATGATGGGAGAAAGAACACATACACCTTGGAGAAGAATGGTAGAACGCATATGTTGCTGCCAATTAAAGACGAGAAGGTAAAGGCAGAAGCCAACAATACTATGCTTCTGATGAGTGGGAAGGAGCTTCTTGATGAAGTCAAGAAAGAATAAGAAATGTAGTTTTTTCTGGTGAGAAAACCTAGAGTCATCTTAACTAGTACGAAGATGGATGATCTACCTGAGGAAATTTAGTAACTGTTGGAGGAATTTGCTGATATAGTAGTGGACGAATTACCTTGTTTATTTCCACCCATCAAGAGAATAATTCATCACATTGAACTTATACCTGGAGCGAGTTTACCAAAAAAAACAACATATAGATTGACACCAGAGGAGAATGAAGAGGTTAAGAGACAAGTCCAATATTTTATGGAGAAAGAATTGGTTAGAGAAATCTTGAGTCCATGCTCTGTACCAACAGTGTTAAGTCCAAAGAAGGATGGTGGCTGGAGAATGTGTACATATTCAAGAGCTATAAACAAGATCACCATCAGGTATAGATTTCATTTATCATGGATGGATGACTTGATGGATTTCTTGAGTGGAGCAAAGTTTTTTTCAAAGATTGATTTGAAAAGCGGATATTATCAAATTAGAATGAGGGAAGGTGATGAATGGAATATAACATTCAAGATGAATGAAGGGTTGTATGACTGGCTTGTCATGTCATTTGGTTTGACGAATGCACCAAGTACTTTCATGAGATTGATGAATTAAGTCTTGAGGGATTTCATCGGAAAATTTGTAATCGTGTATCTTGATGATATACTGATCTTCAGTAAGAATGAAGGAGAACATCTGAAGCATTTAGCTGCAGTGATGAGGAGGTTACAACAAGATAAATTGCTGATAAATTTGAAGAAGTCGGGTTTCATGAAGACATAACTCATTTATTTTGTATTTGTAATCTCTTCAAATGAATTGAAGATGGATCCAGAGAAGGTAAGAGAAATCAAATATTGGCCATCGCCAAAGAGTATCTTTGAAGTTAGAAGCTTCCATGGATTGTCTAGTTTTTACAGGAAGTTCATCAGGAATTTTAGTGGAATATGTGCGCCGATGATGGACATAGTCAAGAAAAGACACAAATATTTTCATTGGACAAAAGAAGCAGAGAAGAGTTTCAAGTTACTGAAGGAGAAGATAATTGGACAACTAGTTCTGGTTCTACCAGATTTCAGCAAAACATTTCAAGTCAGATGTGATGCAAGTGGATTTGTGATTGGAGCAGTCTTAAGTCAAGACAACAGACCAATTGCATACTTCGGTGAAAAACTGAATGAGGCTAAGCTAAAATACTCAACGTATGACAAAGAATTTTATGCAGACATACAGGCATTGAAAAAATGGAGACATTACTTGGTTCCTAAAGAGTTTGTCTTATATAGCGACAACCATGCTTTACAATTCATAACTTGATAGGAAAAGCTGAACCAGAAGCATGCAATATGGGTTGAGTACATGCAGAATTTCACTTTTGTTATAAAGCATATTTATGGAACTGCTAACAAAGTTGTTGATGCTTTGAGCAGGAAATTTTTGATTCTGCAGGAGTTTAGAGTAAAGACCTTAGGCTTTAATAACCTCAAGGAAATGTACAGACATGATGCATATTTTAAGGAGGCTTATGAAGCATGTGAGAATCCAGTTCTCAGGGACATAAGCCAATGGACTAAATACATGATTCAGGATGGACTATTGTTCAGGGATAATCAATTGTGTATTCCGAAGAGTTCCATGCGAGAGAACCTCTTGAAGGAAACTCATAGTGGAGGAATGGTTGTACATTTCAGCCATGATAAGACTTTTGCGCAACTGAATGACTCATACTATTGGCCAAGGATGAGGACAGATGCCAAGAAATTCATGGACAGGTGCAGAATTTGTCAGCACGAAAAGGGGAAAAGACAAAATACAGGGTTGTATCAGCCATTACCCATACCAGAGAGGTCGTGGGATGCGGTAAGTATGGATTTTGTGTTAGGACTGTCAAGGATGCAAATAGGTTGTGTGTCAATCTTTGTGGTAGTCAATAGATTTTCTAAAATGACACATTTCATACCATGTTGGAAAACCAGTGATGCAACTCACATTGCAAACCTGTTTTTCAAATAAGTTGTTAGAATTCATGGCTTACCCAAGAGTATTGTATCAGACAGGGATACCAAATTCGTTGGTCATTTCTGGAGAATCCTATGGAAGAATTTGGGGACTAATTTATCTTTTAGCTCAGCATATCATCCTCAAACGGATGGACAAACTGAGGTGGTGAACCGAAGTCTAGGAGATTTATTAAGGAGTTTGGTGGCTGAACATCACAGTTAGTGGGATCAAATTCTGCCATAGGCAGAATTTGCATACAACGATTCACCAAACCGAAGTACAGGACAAAGCCCATTCTAGATCATGTATGGAATGCATCCGAGAGGAGTATCTGAGTTGAGAGACTTGGAGCAGAATGAATTTCGGAGTGCTAGCGCTGAAGATTTTGTAGCAGGGATGCAAGAGCTCCATAGTAAAATCTGGGAGTGATTGGAGAATTCCAACCAGGAATACAAGCACAGAGCAGATCAACACAGGAGATAACTTCAATTTGAAGTCAGTGATTTGGTTCTGGCGCATATCAGAAAAGAAAGGTTCCCAAGGGGAACATACATTAAGCTAAAGATGAATAAAATTGGATTGTGTAAGATCATAAGAAAGTTTGAGGCAAACGCTTATGAGATCGAATTGCCAGATGGGGTAGGAATATCGCCCATATTCAACATAGCAGATCTGTACCCTTACAGAGCTGATGAAACAGGATCAGAGAAATCAAAGGATTAGAAGGAAGTTCAATGGGTTAAGCAGATGCCTATAGCTGAAAATCCACAGATGGAAAAGATAATTGATCAAAGAGTCGGAAAGAAAACCCGAAGAAAGACATATTTTGAATATTTGGTGAAATGGAAAGGACACCCGATTGAATATGTCAGTTGGGAAAGTGAAGCAGGAATCCAGAGACATGGACATACGGTGCAGGATTTCATGGACAGACGGTGCAGGAGCTCATGAACAGGAGTTCATGAATTTTTCAGCCAAGGGAGTAATGATGCAAGAGCATCATAAGAAAGCCAACAAAGCAAGCATAAAGGTAGAAGACAGCTGGAAATGCACCAACGCGTATTTTGAAAGCATTTTGAATTTGAATGAAGAAGCATTAATGTAATAGCTAGGGGAGTGTATTTACATTTATGTTTTGGAGATTATAAACAGATCGGATAAGGAGGAATTTAATTGTAATAATGTAAAGTAGCTGTAGATTTTAATTCGATTAGATAGCTTAGAGTTGTAGAAGGGAAAACTTGTAAAAGACACCCTCACTTGTATAATTGTAAGATTCATAATTCTGTAAGTTGTAGAGCTATAGAGAAGAGCATAGAAGAACAGAGATTGTAGGATTGTATGAGACAGGTAGAGGTTTCTACTGAACCATGTACAAAAGCATTTGAGTTAATATATGAAAGCTTTGACTCAATTTCATGGTGTTATCATACTTACTATTTACATCTGTTAATGGTATGTTTACAATGTTTTGTTTCTCTGTTATGCATTTATTTCAATGCTATGTATATGCTTGTGATTTCATGTTGAATGTATGAAGTCTAAGAGAAGGCAAGAATGAGTTTGAATTGTTTCTCTTCCTGAGAATTCCTGCAAAGAGTGCAGTGAATGTCTGCAAGGTGTGCATTGACGAAGTTCTGATTCTTATCTTAGAAATCCCAGGTGGGATATCATTGTTCTCATACCATTAGAAGTGGGGGATAGCAAAGAGCCGTGCAAGGCGTGTGCAGGCAAGTTGAAGTTATGGAATTTATCAACCTAGGAGAAGGATTGAAGGACTATTGTTGCAAGGAGTGCACATAGTCGAAGGTTTAAATAACCAAGGGTTATTTGGGAGTGTCACAAGGAACACGTGCAAGAGTCCCAAGAAATCCTTGAGTTGCAAGTGAAATCTCAGGAGGGGGAAGAACCTTGAAGAGTTCGAGGGAAGGCGAGTGTTGAAGACACCCAATAGACGAAAAGATTAGAAATGTTGACACCAGAGTGTTTGGTGGAGGATTCTTTCAGAAGTCTGATCGGATGGTAGAATCACTTCATGGAGGAAGTGTCGATTTGTCAGAGTCCATTGGATCTTGCAGACCAGCGAGAAGATTAAGGCTGAGTGCCCTTCATCGTTCACTAGCTCAGGAGGAATAGAGGTTGTTGGATTCGGATCAATGAGGTTTGTTGATCTTGCGCACGAACTTCGTTGTTTTGGAGTTCGGGAAGTGGAGGAAGCTGTGACTTGGGGTCGAGAGTCGTGAATTCCTGATTCGCAAAGTTCTGATAGAATCAGGACCATCAGATCATAGGAAGATCTAATTCGTCGATTTGGTTATCGGTTTTGGGTTTTTGGGGATTGACGGGTCAGAAGGACTCACATCAGGGATCGCGAAGTCATGAAACCCAAAATATCCTTTTAGGTGAAGGTTGTGGTCATATCAACTAATCACGTGGATGAGAGTTGGCACTTAGTGCATGCTTGCACATGTGTCACTCATAAGGACCTGTGGATACACACTAGTGTGTGGGAGATTTCCTGTGGGGAATCAAAGAGTCAATCTGACTAAAGGGGAATATTTAGAACAATCCTAAGACCGAGAGGTCATGCAGAACCTGCTGAGGTAGGGGTGTTGCATCACTTATTCATTATACAGATTCTTTTGACCCATATTTGGCTTATCAATTAAGAGAAAGAAACCCCGCCACTCTAGAAGATATGCAGAAAAATACAGTTAGTGTTGAAGCGAATTTACAGATTAAGAGGTAACAAACAAAAACTAAAAAGAAAGTGACCATAAAAGAGGAACCATCCACTTCATCAGAAGGGAAAATGGATTCTCTAATCAAGACAATGGAAAGAATGATGGATAAGATGAGTATCACAAAAAAGTCAACAGAGCCTTTGATCAGAAACCGAAATTATAGAGGTAAACAACAATAAAACTAGTATAGAGTAAGACAAAGAGAGAAGAGGGGTCAATATCCAACATAGCAACAAATTTGTTCAACATTCCAGTAGAATTACACACAAGGTCTTGAGGAAGATGAAGATATTTCAGGCAAATCATTTCTTTGAAGATGACCAACAACCTATCTTTTTTACTAAAGAATATGAGTATTTCGCAATGACTTTTGTACATGATCAGTAGTATGTTCCCTCCAAAAATGATATATTGGCAGTAGAGACAGAAGATTATCAAAGAGGGTACATGAATGCTCTCAGCCAGGTACATAAGAAATACAATCTAATAAACAAAAATGTGCCTGTGAATGCAAATCAGAAAGGTACAAAGTCTCTAACAAGTATTCACAACAAGGATATCACTTCTAATAGCCAGAGTAAAGATAAAGACCCTGCTGTTGCAAATCAAGGGAAAAACAATGAAGCTTCCACCAGCATTCTGAGAAAATACAAAGAAGTTCAAACTGGAGGATTGAGGAAGGAGGTCCAGATTGGAGGCCAAAGAAAAGAACTCTTGATTAGAGAGCAACATGAAAATAAGGACTCACCATATAAAGAAGTAGAAAAAAATCCTACTTTGTTTAGTCTAGAGAATGAGATTGCAAAGATTAAAGTTTCCATTCCCTTGATTGAACTAGTTAAAAATGATCAATATAGTTCTCAGATTGCCAAATTTCTCAAAGTGGATCAAATGTTTAACACTGTGAACCTTAATGATGACCATCCTGAACTTTTGTTTGGCCCTTCCATAGATGGTAATGTGATTGATAGTGATGTCCCACCTTTTTACCTCAGCCTCTGAATTCATGACTTTATCCTTCATAATGCCATTGTAGATTATGGTGCCTCCCATAATCTCATGCCCAAAGTAATCATGGACAAATTAGGATTGGATATTACCTGACCATACCGTGACCTTTACTCTTTTGATTCGGGAAGGGTTAAGTGTCTTGGTCTTATCAAAGATTTGGTAGTGCACTTAGATCAAATTCCAGTGAAGAGAATTTTTATGGACATAGTAGTCACTGATATCCATCCTTGGTTTGGTATGCTTCTCTCTCGATCATGGGGATCTAAATTGAAAGGAACATTGAAATTAGATTTTTCCTATGATACTATACCAGTTTTTGGCCAACTCAGAAAACTATATAGGGAGACTAAGATGAAATACCTGATTAGTAGCAAAGAAGAACCCAATAATCACCCTATTCATGCTATACATACAGATTTAGATTCATTTGTTCTGTACAATGATGATTGTTTAGCCATGGTAGAAGAGGAGACAAATATTTTTAAGAGTTCAGATAGTGTATATGAAGTTTCAAGTTCAGACATGCAACAATAGGAACAAGTATAAGAAATTTTGTAGCCAAGCACAACAATAGAAGAGACAACAAAGACATTGAATGAATAAGAGCCTAAAGGGATAGCTGATCAGTCACAGTCAGTAGAAAAACAAAATCAGCCACCTCAATTTGAGTTTCCTAATGAAGAAGATGATTTATGGAACATGGAGTTTGATGAAGCTCTTGGAAAGGAGGGGGTTGGAATTGGAATTTGGATCCATGCTCCTAAAATAAAATCATTGAATCTTCCACAAAATGTTCACTTGAGCTCCTACAAATTGGCATTTGATTGTTCAACTAACGAGGCTGAATACAAGGCACTGATAGTTGGTCTTAAAATACTCAAGAAATTAGGAGCAAAGAAATTTTTTTGTTTATGACCCTGATTCCAAGAATTCAAAACATGATTGTTGATTCTCTTGCTACTGCAGCCAACATGTTCATAATTCCTATTTATCCAAACAAAAAATATGAGATTAATATCAAACATTGCCCTGCTGTTCCATTCAATCTTCAGCATGACAAGTATTTCAGGATGATAATCAAATTGACAATTTATTGTAGATGGAAGAGGAATTTGCTAATGCTCTAAATAAGGCTACCTGGCCTGCTATGTTCTTGACACCTCCTATAGAGATGCCATCCCCAATGGAGCCCATGTTAGAGTCCAGTAGTTGCCAGTGATCAAATATGCTTTTACAAGGTTTTGGTAGGGTCCTACTGCAAATTTTTATGGTTTTAATAGGTTTTCGAATGAAACTTTGGTCACTAGTTAGTATATCTAGGTGTGTTACTACTCCCATTATATCCATAGTCAAAATTGTAATCTTGGTCATGCCATCACTCTTTGTGATGAGTCATCAGTACAATGTCTTGATCACCATCTCAGTCATCATTTTTGGTCATGTCATACTTTGAGGTTCAAAGGTCCAAGTCATCAATTTCATAATCCATTAGGTGTTATTATTAGGTCAAGTCATAAAAAAGGTCATAAAAGAGTCATGACATCACCTAGGTCATCATCATGGGAGTAGTAATTAAGGAAAGTGCTCAAAAAGATTTATAAAGTACATTTTGTTCTCTATAAAGATGTAAGCATGCATACTAAAGTTTGAAGCTACAACACTAGCATACCAATTCATTTTGCAAAACGACAAAGTGATGTCACATCACCACTCAAAAGGAAAAATCAACATCTAGCTTATAAAGAGATCAAAAGAGTTTCTTATTTTCTCATTTCACCTCCAAAGGACTTCTCTTCACCAAGAAAAATCATTCTCACCCTCAGAACAATGATTTTCCCTTCAGTGCATTGCGTTTTACCAGTGTGCTACGTTTTACCAGTGCATTGCGCTTTGTGTTGCGTTTTACTAGTGCCCCGCACTTTGTGCTGCATTTTGACCTGAGGTGTTACGTTTTATACATAGGAGGAAAACATTTTGTTCTAGTGGTTTCTACATCGACAAGCAGGTTCCAATGTGGCCTCCAAAACATCTCTTGTGTTTTCATTTCATGATTGGAAAGATCAATTCCCTCTTCTAGGGTTTTGGTTTCATTTTCTTGGTGTTGTGTCCATTTCGTCACTTGGGTGAGCAAAACAAGGGCACTTGCATGCCTAGTTGGGCCTTCTAGATAAGACATAGGTTAGTGCATGAATTAAATAAGCCAAGCACATGATATAAACAAGTAAAAAAACTAAAATAACTAAGGAAATAAAACTAGAATGCATAAGAAAATTTTAGAACCATAAACAATCAACCAATGACCAAGATTATGCCACCAATGGATAACTATATTAGTTGAAAAAACACCATAGAGGAAAAAAAGGACTTATGAGTCCCCTCTTCCTCCTCGGCAGGGATCTTGAGTTCCCTAATGGAGAGTTCTTCTTACAATGGAAGAAAAATGGCAAATGATGACGAAAATCAATGCCTATTCCCTCAAGAGGTGAGTGGAAAGGCCTATTAGAATGATGCTAGAATGCTCCTAGGAGAAAAGAGGATTCTCAAGGGAGAATTGAGGAAGCATAACAATACTATGAAGATCTTGGTTTATTAGTGCACCCATGTCCTTCATTTTTAGCATTTCTTCAAGGCAATATTCAACTAGTTCTTAGTGTGAACAAGGGTCCTTTAGGGAACCCTTTGGTCCTTGACCAGGCCCCCATTCGGATTTAGCTCAGATCTGAAGGTCAAATCAAGTTGGAAGCCGGTCCATAAGTGGTTGAGGGGCCGACAAGAACATAAATGTACCGTTGACATGAGTGTGTGGATTTTCTCGTACACAGTCACGCATATGGCGCGTTGTGCACTCTACGGGCTTCTTTGGCCTGTGCACTATGCGCGCGCTTCCTTTAGTGAGTTTGCGCATGTCAATTTTTTCCCAATTGTATAGTTTTTTCCTTTTGGAAATGCATTTTGGTGCTGCAGGTGAACTAATAGTTGTTTGGCATTGCTGTATTTTTGTAACCATTTGCATGCAATGTTGCGGATGAAATTTTAGTTAACAGATTCCCCCTGATGTGTGAGGTTAGGAGCATGCGTATAGACAAAATACATCAATGTTTCTTCTATTGAGAGTTCCATTGTAATGAAGAGTGTTGAGAGGAACTACAATAGAGATCCGTCGAAGAGAGAGGGGAAACTGTGGGACCCAAACCTTTCTCTAGGGAGAAAAATAAAATTTGTATACAAATGAGGTGGGCATGCCCCATGCTCGTGTCATGTAACTCAAAATGTAAGACAATAACTAAATTTGTATGATGATGTAGATAACTGTAGTGCCCTCCAGGGCAGTTTGATAATGGCAGATGGCAATTCTGAATGATGAACATACTCTGAAAAGAGGCAAGGATGCCTATAAGAAGTGTTGATGACTCGTAGGCATTGATGGCCTAACAAATTCATAGGTCTTCGGCTGGGATAAACCAATTGTAATAGTTGCATGGTAAGACCCACCGTAACATGAGATTTTGCTGAAGTTGAATGTTATGTGGTTCAATAGAATTAGAGAGAAATGATGGTTCTCTCTATTTCGTCCAAGAATCCTCATTGTGAAGGTAATGAGAGTCAAGATAATGTCGCCCTTCTAGAAATTGTGTTGATGTCGACAAAAATGGAGACACGAATCCAAGAAGAAAATGGCTTCATCAAATCCACAAAGATGAGATCAGGAACTCATAGGGAACACGAACAAAGTCAAGATGCGGTGAGACTCAAGACTTCCCTTGGTTGGGGGTATGTTTGAAGGATAATTGGTAGCAGCTGTAAAATTGTATCTAGTGGCAGGGGGATGACTAGACATGGGGTTAAATTGTGCCAGAGGCATGACAAAATGGAGAAACTTAGAGATGAGGGGTACATGAACGTTGGGATACTCGTTTTTTATGCAAAATGTCAAAATGAGAAAAGGAGAGTGGATGCCCCAACCAAGGGCGACATGGGTTGCATTGCCAGGAAAAGAAGGTCGTCAAGGGTGACGACAAAAAGCTAAGTAAATGTGGGAAACAAAGGCTTTTTACAATTACCAAATAAATAAAGAATAATTTGGGATGAGTGTACAGATATAGAAACGGGTGGCCCAGTGCGAGAGGGAGTGATTACATGCTAGTGTCAAACATATACCTGAAGGGGTTGCGCTGGTTGTGATGACCAAGTACCTACACACATTAAAACTGAATACTCGATGTGAACAATATCTGATGATAAATAACACATAACGGTCATTTGATAATTTTGAACATGAGCATGTGTACCTGGATGAGATGTGAGATAAATTCTCCCCCGGGGCTGGGTGCAGATGGTGACCTGGGAAATGTGACTGTGTAGATGGCGGGACCCTGATCCCATGGTTGAAGATGGATCAGGAAACAGAGGCCCTCAAATCCTATAACTGAATCTGGAATTGAAAAAGGGACTATATATGGCTGGTGGGCCCACAATGCCACCTCATTTGTACTCGTTGCTATAGTGAATTGACAAGAGTATTTGGAGGAGTTTCGGATATTACAAGAGCTTGAGCCGACCGATCCAGGAGTTTTGAGAGTCAGGTTAGTGGTCCCATCCTCCTGCAAAGTATGTATTTTCTAGTTTTTGGGTAGGGGTCGTACTGATGGACATACAAGGGTAGGTTTAGGGGTGAGCCCACTAATGCGTGAGAGAAGGAAGGATACCCGCACACAGATGCATGGGTATAATTCCATATCCCGTGCATAATGTGTTGTTGTGCTGGACAAAAACATGCATAGGGGTGCGTGGGAGGGAAAATCAAGCATGCATGAGATGCACACGTATGAGACTTACAACTACGCACTATGTGCAACTACTTCTCAGACAACTGCACAACTATGTAGAGAATAGGTGCACATGTGTGTGCACCTGTTTGGTGTGACGGCTGCACATGGGTGCACACCTGTTTCTCTGAAAGTTGTGCATTAATGAAAAGCTATGCAAAAAACAGACGCGCATATGTGCGTACCTATGGGGGTGAAAGCTGTTCACTGGAGGCAAAGCTAAGAGTGGTTGAAATTTTGAATTTTTTGATATTTTTAATGAATGATGAGTGTTTAACAAGTGTTTCTATGTGGATGTGGGTGATTAACATGTGATAGGAGAGTTATCATGCCAGTCCAATGGAGGGAGAGATACTGGGAGTGCCTCCTAGAGGCGGTGAGAGAGCATCCTGGTGTTCAGAGACACTTAGTAGCCTATGGGATGCTCAAGTTCTTCGATTTCCCTTTGATACAGTCTCAGGAGTACTTACTTCAGTATTTGATATCCATGTGGACTGTTGATCTGTAGTGCCTCATTATGAGGGGGCATCAGCTGACACTCTCAGTTGATGAGGATATATACTTTTTGATGGGGCTCCCCTTCCGGGGAACGACCTTGCCTGCTGACCCCCAGCTACCGGGGGATGTGAGGCTGATAAATATGGAACGAAACTATTGTACGGGGCTGAAACTGATGCCAGGTTCGGTTGTTTATATTGAGGCGATGGACAAGCTCTTTCATCAGTGCATCGCGACCATGGTTGTGCGGATCTATGGATACTTGGCTACTCAATGGATCATGAGTGATCAACTGAGGATTGTAGAGAGGGTCCTAGATGGGGATTTTTTTGCCTGGGGGTTGATGTTGCACTCTAGGATGATGGGGCAGATTCACCAGTGTCGGACCACCGACTCCTGTGATTTTTTTTTTGGGTCCATCCTGGTGACATGGTTTCTGGAGAGGGTGCCTATGTTGCATCCAAGGATTTTGTTGTTACCTGCAGGGTCGCGATTGATGCAGTGGGCCCATATTTTGGCACTTCACGGAGGGGGAGAGGGTGGTCACTACTTATGGCCATGGTGGCACGTGTGTGGTGTCATATGCCACAGGTGATACTCTGGTATCCATACTATGGGATGGACTACTGGCATGAACCAGACATGGTATTTCCTCCTAGGGAGGTCTGGGACCAGAGAGGTATGTTTGTGCATTTATGTTTTGTGATTTTGATAATGTAGCATATGATTATGTGATATATGGATGATAACTCTACCTTTGGTTTTTTTATTTGCAGATGTGGGGCCCTGAGGCCATGAGGTCGAGATGGCCGGGGAGCCAATGTGCCAAGGGTCAGTGTGACCACCGCAAGCATGGACAAGTGTAGGAGAGGGGTTCAAAAAGGATGATGCTAGTGCTAAGCTAGCATGTGAGCTGAGGGCAGGCCAGAGGCATAGATTTGATGATGTGGGTGATGGGCCATTGCACGAGCCATGGGTAGATGTCAGAGGAGGGATGGAGGACCTTCATCGTTGGTTCAGGGAGGTGCTTCAGGGTGTGGCAGAGGGCATGTGGGCCCACATCCAGGAAAAGAGGGTCTTGGAGTAGTGTATGGGTGTTCCAGCAGAGTGGCGAACCTTAATCCACTGGGCAGCTGTAGCGGGGGCAGCAATGATTGGTCGACTTCCCCCTAGACCTGGAGGACCCCCAACTAGTGGGGCACCTCTTGCTAACAGAGGACCTGGTGGGGGAG
>SNQJ01S0130119.1:16523-42472 GCA_010110895.2 Picea sitchensis
ACATGAGGAGTGGAGGTGAAAAAGTAAGACTAAAAACTCTACAAATGTGTACAAAGAAAAATCCTAGTGTAGAATGACTATGCTCAGGTGTAAAAATTATTTAAGTACAACCCATTGATGGCAGGGATGATTTTAAGGATGGAAATTTATTTTAAAATGTAGAGACCTTGGCAAATCTTACTAATCCTTCATATGCCAACTATAAATGTTTGGCGATATTTTTGTAAAAAATTCAGATTTCTAAGGATTTTATATAGTTTGTATAAAATTTTGGCGATTTTTAAGGTAAAATAATTTTATCCTATATAATTTGGGCGAATCATTTTTATAATAGCGAATCCTTTTTTGGGAAAAACCTTGGAAAATTAGCCAATGAGAGAAATTTAGCCCCTAAAATCATCCTTGGTTGATGGGTTCTTTGTGAGGGTATCCTTCTGGAGAGGCCAGGATGTATGCGTCCTTAGTGAGACAGTGTTGGAAAATGTAGGTCCATGCCATAATGATTCAAATTTCCCATGACCGAGAGTATTGTGGGAGATATCGTAGGCTAGGACGAGATCTCCTTTGTTAAATGAGAAAAGGTTGACATGGCCATCAAAGGTGGATTTGGACCATTTTTTAACTGCCTTGTTGTTCTGTAATGAAGATCAACGATCTTCATTCAACAACTCCAAGGTTAGCAAGCGATGCTCCATTGGAGCAGTTTCAGGTAATAGCTCGATGGCAGTGCGTAATGTGGGAATTTCACACTTGATGGAGAGGGTGGCTTCAATCCCATGGATGAGATGAAACGATGTAAAACCAATGGCATTCTTGAATTCTGTGCGATAAGCCCATAATGCTGAAAAAAACATATGATGCAGCTTTTCTTATGTTTGTTGACAGTACATTGCAACATGGTTTTTAGGACTTTGTTGATAGCCTCGACCTATCCATTGGATTGGGGGTAGTATGGGAAGGAAAAATCATGGGAGAAGCCTAATTTTGAGGAGAGTTCGATGAAGATCTCATTCTCAAAGTGCTTGTCGTGATCAGATACTAACTATAGTGGAATTCTGAAATAGGTAATGACATGGTTGAAGAAAAAACACGTTGTTGTGTCAGCAGTATTGTTGAAGGTAGGCATGGCTTCGACCCATTTGGAAAATTAATCTACTACCATGATGATGTACTTGTGTCCATTACTAGATGGAGGATTACAAGTCATGAAGTGTATGCCGCATTTGCAAAAGGGGCCGACGATAATGACTGGATGTAGAAGAGCAGGTGGGGATCGTGCTTTGTTTGCATAGAGTTGGAATTTGTCGCATCTCTTGACAACATGGATTCAGTCATGAAACAATGTGGGACAGAAGTAGGCTGCTGGAATTATTTTTTGGGAGGTGGACATACCTGAGAGGTGGCCGCCCCAAGCGTCGCTATGGAAATTGTTCAAGACTTTGTCTACTTCGTCGATGGTCATACATCGGTGAAGTATGGTGTCAACCCCATGTTGGTACGAAATGCCATCGATGAGGAGGTACCGAGGGGCCTGATGGAGAATGTGTCGACGATCATCTCGAGAGAGATGAGACCCAAACTTATGTGTTTGAAGGTAGATGAGAAGGTCGCCATACCAGGGGTCATCCGAGGGGATGAAGAAGAGGTGTTTGTCGAGAAAATATGTATTGATGGGTGAAGCTTTAGCGTCTGAGGGAAACGCCATAATGAGTTCGGAAAGAATAAGTGATTTCTTGCTTTTGGGATTTGAGAACTCTAGATCGTATTCCTGAAGAATGACAATAAATTGGGCAAATTTTCCATTAATCTGCCATTGACTAAGAAAGTTCTTCATGTGGTTAGAATCTGCTATGACTTTGGTAGTGTGAAGCAGGATATAGTGACACAGTTTCTGAACTGCTAGGAAAACTACGAGGGGTAGTTTCTCATTATGATTGTATTTTAGGGGTGGTCGTGAAATATTTTTACTGATGTAGTAAATGACATGTTCCCTCCCATCATCTCCTAGTTGAATGAGGACTCCTGCTACTAAGATGACTGAGGATGATAAGTAGAGGATGTAGTCATGATCATAGTCTGAAGGACTAATCAAAGGGATATTGGATAGGGCCACTTTTAAATCACCAAAAGTGGTTTGAGCATGTTCGTCCCATTGAAATGGGATATCATGATGTAGTAAGCAGAGGAAAGCATGCATGCAAGTGGCGTAATCTGGGACAAAGCGATGTAAAAAGTTGGCTTTGCCTTGTAGGCTCTATAGTTGGTGCAAATTCCTAGGTGGTGGAAGTTCTGTGATATCTTGGACCTTGAGTGGGTCCATTGTGATGCCGTGTTGGGAGACAATGAACCCAAGAAGGTGTATGACAGTGATGCAAAATACACACTTGAGGGGGTTCAAGCAGATATTGTACTAGAGACATTGTTGAAAGATGATGCATAGGTTGTCTAAATGCGGAGTTCGTTTCTTGGATTGAGTAGTGAGGTCATTCAAGTAAGCGAGGATGATGCAAGAAAGATCATGGAAAACATAAGTCATGGCTCGTTGAAATGTCTCACCTACATTTTTGAGTCCAAAAGGCATGAAACGATAAGCAAAATTACCCCATGGGGTAGTGAAAGTGGTTTTATATTGATTTGTTGGATGGATTTGGATTTGATTGTAGTCAGAGAATCTGTCCATGAAGGACAAGGCCTCATGGCCGACACAATCATTGATAATTTGGTTGATGAAAGGGGTTGGGAAGTTGTCTTTGGGACAAGCATGGTTGATATCGTGAAAGTTAGTGTAGACGCAAATAGTGCCCTATTTTTTATTAACGGGGATGGGGTTGGAAACCCAGGAGGTATATGCAATGGAGTAAATGAACCCTACGATGCCTAACTTGTCTATTTTGGCTTTGATAGCCGTAACTTTGGATGGGTGAAGTAGGTGTTGCTGATGGACTGGGGTGACATCTAGCCATGTGTCAATGCGATGTTCGACTATAGAAGGATTGAGGTCAGGCATCTCCATGTATGACCAAGCGAAAATATCTTGGTATTCCTGAAAGAGAGATTTGTAAGCTGTGAGTTCCTCAGGGGAGCATCTAGTGCCAATGGTGATTTCTTCTAAAGCATCTAGGGCAAGGATAGGGTTGTTGAACCAGTCTATATGCCCTAACGGAATAAAATCCTTTGTTTCAATTTCACATATGGAGGCTTGGATAAGAGGGTCAAAGTATTCCTATGAGAGAAAAAGTGCTCGATGATGGAGCACATTCCATGGGAAATCAGGGGTAGTGAGTTCCTCCAGGGTATCTTCGTCGTAGTGGAAAATGAGAGAATACAGGAGATCCGAGGAGGTGACATGGGTGACAGTCACAATGTGATTGTATTTAAGTGGTGAAGACGTAGAGGGGCTATCACAACCATGTTGTGATGGATTAATTGACATAAACTAAATGGCTAGACACTGTGGGGGATGAACTTTGGCAGGGGGTAATATTTCTTGTGGGAAATCAACCGGAGAATTGGGAGGATTTGGGGGAATATCCTGAGACAGTCTATCACTGAACCATGGAGGGGTGGGAAGTGACTCAGGTTTAGGGGAGGTGATGTTGGCAATATCTAGAGTGGGAAAGACCCTTGGTGAGGTGGTCAGATGTGGTTGAATAGGGTTTGAATGACAACCTCGGTATGCCACGATCAAAGGACATTGGTATGTAAAATGACCAAGTGAGTCACAAAGAGCGTAAGGGAATCTGATCTACTCAGGGACTGAGGTAGAGACATAATGTATGTCGATGACATGGGTACCTAAAATTGGTGGTGGAGAGGGCTCTTTCTAAAAGGTTTAGTGCACTGCTGTTAGCGTTTGACAAAACTGAGGTAGAGCTGGGAAATGATGAGTGTACTGGCCATATTATGAATAGATGGCACAAGTGAATTTGGTTCGCAACCCTTTACTACCTATAGTGGAGGACATGGTAGTAGTACTAGACATGCTTGGTGAAGCGATGAGCTATGTGGTTGCTTGAGGGAGTTTTATCATATTGCGTAACTCGAGAAGAGAAGGACATATATTAGTGGGGTGCCCCTCTCTTTTGCATAGTGCGCAAGGAGGTTGAAATCAAGGAGGAAGTGGAGTTGTGGGCTCTTCCAGCCATGGCAGTGGTGGTAGTGATTGGGGGTGAGGGTGGCGCGGCTAGAGTTAGTAATGGAATGTCCATCAGGATTCCCTTTGACTGAGGAGTGAGAGATGGTTGAGGAACCATCGTAGGTGGGTGTAGATACCATACAGGGATGGTGAGCACCATGTTGGGAAGGGTAAGCATTGTGGCTACCTGAAAATCTTGTACTCCCAGTGGGGGGTAGAAGAAGGGGATTTTAGTGATGGCTTGGGGGATTTTCTCCCAAACTAGGATTTTCCCCTGGGGGAGGGGGAAATCGGGGATAAGTGGTGTAGTAGGGTTCTCAGGGAAACCCTGAGGTAAAATATCTCAAACTGGTGGCATGTCAAGGTGGAGAGAGGCCTCAGTAGGAGGAATGGTGTCTCCTATGTTAGTTCCATTAGAAGATATGACACACACTTTTGTTGAAGGGTGTATAAGAGGTGGTGCTCCATGATATGACCCCAACAAGGATGGGTCCTTGAAAACTCTGGGGCCCATGTCAATGAGTGAATAAGAATCATAACTAGTGCAAACAAGAGGCAAGATGTTATTGATGTTGGTAGAATGGCTAGGCTCATAATGTGTGATTTGGTCGATGGTGATGATTTTCCCATTTTGGGGGAACATCATCATTCGAAACACAGAAGAGGCCACTGCCTTCATAGTGTACATGTAGCTACGTCCAAATAAGATATTCTAATCGAGTGGGGCATCGATAACCTCAATGTCTATGAGGATGGTTTTTCCCCCGAGTTCGACAAGGACATTTTGAAAGATCCCTTTAGGGGAGGATGGTTGACCATCATAGGCTCTTAATGTGATGGCAGATGGTACTACCTCAAGGGAGCCAAATTTCTTCCATACATTTTTGGACATGATGAATGTGGATGCACCTTCATCAATGATACACCGATGAACTGTGATGTTCCAAATCTTGACTGGTATTTGGAAAGCTACTAGAGTGGGGAGACGAGGTTCTCTTCTATCTAGATCAAATATGATTAGTCTAGTATCAGTTGGGTTGAATGCCCCCAAGGCAGAAAGTAAGTATTTTCGTTGAGTTGGATAGTTTTGGAGGACCTCCAATATAGACATGGCTATAGGAGATTGCGCCAAGTCGTCGACCAAACTATAATTGTGTGTTTCCCTAGCCTGAGGGTTGTTGACATTCCGTCGTAACAAAAAGCGAGGGATACGAATGGTAGGTTTAGCGTTCGAGCGTGGAATCATCAAGGGTAGTCCATCTGTAGTTGGATCTACTTCCAAAGTGGTGGGAGTAGATTCAAGGGGTGCGATGTATTGATGAACACATGTTTGCAAAAGAATTTCTTCTTTGCTAGTGAGGAGGATATTGCGATCCGCTGGATTTCCAGGGTGGATGGGCCTTGGGTTTTTATAATGTCCCATTTGTGGTGGGGAAGGATGTACCTCTTGTTGGGTGTTCATCACACCTTGGTGTGGAATAGGGTTTTGCAACACGGTCGGGGGTGGTTGCTGCAAATAGTGTTGTGGGGCCTGCTGAGGGGTAGGCGATGCTAGGGGACATGGCACATTCATGGATTCTTTCATCCATTTAAAGTTGACAATTTGAGGGAAATGGTGAGTGTAATGTCTATTCTCATCGCAAAGATCACAAGGAAAGTTAGTCTGGAATTTGTTGTTGTTGTTCCTCCCTTGGCGTTTGTTGTTATTGTCCCCTTGGGGGTTTTGGTTACCCTATTTTTGGTTCCCCCCAGCATGTTGGTTTTTTTGGGGGTTATTTCCCCCTAGTCTCGGGTTATTATTGTTTCGGTTTTTTCCTTTCTTCTTGGTATTATTCGATTGATGGGTCGGATTTTTCGTATTCAACTGTTCAAAAGTATGAATTTATTGAATGGGAGAGGGCTAAACAAAGTTAACATCGGCATGTGGTTGTCCATGTGGAGGAGAAACTGACTGTGGAGGAATAGGAAATGTAAAATATAGATTATTTTGTGGCAACAATCCATAGGGAACATAGAAAGGCGAAGCGCTTTCACTAGTGCCCAGGTTATATGATGAGGTAGAAGGGGGACCTGAACTTGGTTGAGAGGCTAGATGCATCATGGGTGTTGGCAAGGGTCCACTCATGGGTCAACTTCTAATGTTTGAAAATGTGAGAACTAGATAAAAGGGGGTTATTTGGATGCCTACCCTTGAGATCCTACCTAAACTAAAAAAATTCTTTTGGCACCTCCTGTGGAGGAAAACTTAGTGAGTTTTTTTAGAAAACATTAGATGTGGTGGGCTACGAGATTGGGGGTGTGAACCAATCTCATTTGAATTAAGTGGGTGTGGATAATTTCTTCAAGAAATAGTGGGATGTTTCAAAATTCCTTTGGATAAAACCTACTTCAACCTCCACAATTCAACATGGAAATTATGTGAGTGAGGAGTGACTTCGTGTGTGAGAAAGTGAAGAAATGTGCCAAATTTTAATAAGTTAGGTGTGAATTTGCAGCATGTGGACTTCCTGTGGTCCTTACAAATCTTTGTTACCTATCTTAGTAAATGTCATTGGTACAACCTTGTGGAATTTTAAAAGCCCTAAAGAACTAGCATGTGGACATATGGGTCCTTACCAATCCTTTGAACTCCCTAATGTTGTTTACACTAAGAAATATTTAAGAACTATCCTAGATTGCAAGCATGTGGGCATGTATGGGCCCATTACTTATTTAATATATTTAAAAAAAAGAAACTAAGAGGAGCCCTAGGGGGGATTTGTCCTCTCCTAAAGATTTTTGTTAAGGGAGTTGAAATGTCCCCTTAACCACCTTTTTGATTCTTAAGATCGCTCTATGGTGCAAGAGAAGAGCATACTCAATGATCAAAGTTTATTTTTGGTCCCAATGCAAGTGTTTTTATATGTGATTGCAATAATCTCAACTTACATTTTACAAACCAAACAAGCCATCCATGTGGAAACCAAAGCAAAAGAGGAGAGGGTATGGTTATTTTTACCCCCTAAGTGCCTATGTTTAGCTAACCTTTCATATGGGAAAGGAGTCTAAGTGGAGTGGATTTAAAATTTGCATGAAAGCAAAAATTTGAAGGCTAGGGGCCTTCAAATTATCACAAAAATCCTTACAATTTTGAAATTTTAGAAATGTGCGTGGGTTACAGTTCAGACAGAGGCGTAGTGGGTGCATAGTGTGCAAAGAAAAAAATCCTTTTGGGTGCACAGTGTGCAGAGAACAAAAGCATTTTGGGCGCATAGTGCACAGAATATGCAGAGAACATAAGCCTTTTGGGCACACAATGTGCTGAGTGTGCGTTTGTGGGCTGGAATACCCGTACACGTTCTAATACACATCGGGGGGGGGGATTTTTGAGTGAAATTATCCTCCTCCAGCTCAGAACTTAGCTCTTGACAGGTAAGGCTGGGCCAGTTTTGGTACCTACAAGACAAATGGATTAAAAAGAAGTGCCCTCTAAGCCCAAATAGGGTGGAAATTGATACCTATCCCCAGTATGGTCGCCAATCTATTTTGTTCGTTTCGTCACTTGGGTGAGCAAAACAAGGGCACTTGCATGCCTAGTTGGGCCTGCTAGACAAGACATAGGTTAGCACATGGATTAAACAATCTAAGCACATGATATAAACAAGTAAACAAACTAAAATAACTAAGGAAATAAAACTAGAATGCATAAAAAAAATTTAGAACCATAAATAATCAACCAATGACCAAGATTATGCCACTAATGGATAACTATATTGGTTGGAAAAAAATCATAGAGAAAAATAAGGACTTATGAGTCCCCTCTTCCTCCTCGGGAGGGATATTGAGTTCCCTAATGGAGAGCTCTTCTTACAATGGAAGAAAAATGGAAAATGATGAAGAAAATCAATGCATATTCCCTCAAGAGGTGAGTGGAATGGCCTATTGGAATGATGATAGAATGCTCCTAGGAGAAAAGAGGATTCTCAAGGGAGAATTGAGGCAAAATAACAATACTATGAAGATCTTCATTTCTTAGTGCACCCATGGCCTCCATTTATAATATTTCTTCAAGGCAATGTTCAACTGGTTCTTAGTGTGAACAAGGGACCCTTTATAGCACCCTTTGGTCCTTGACCAACCCCCCGTTCGGATTTAGCTTAGATCTGAATGTCAAATCAAATTGGGAGTTGGTCCATAAGTGGTTGAGGGGCCGACAAGAACCATAAATGCGTCATTCATAGGATTGCATGACTTTTCTCATACACAGTCGTGCATATGGCGCATTGTGCACTCTACTGGCTTCTTTGGCCCACGCACTATGCGCGCGCTTCCTTTAGTTAATTTCTGCATGTCAATTTTTTCCCAATTGTATAGTTTTTTCCTTTTGGAAATGTATTTTGATACTGCAGGTGAACTAATATTTGTTTGGCATTGCTGTATTTTTGCAACCATTTGTGTGTAATGTTACGGATGAAATTTCAGTGATAACACTTGGTTTCATAATCTCATGGACAAATTGCTGATAAAAACCATAAAAATAAGGCTCATACATCTTTCCTCACCTTTCATGCACTTTCATAAACAATTTTCCTCATCCCCATCCCTCATTTTCACTATTTTTTCGTAAACCCTAGCTTAGACTACACTTTCCTGGGCTAGGACCGTGTTTTCCTCTTTTGGACGCCTTCCCCTCACTCATTCTCTCAAATTACATTTTACCCTACTCCATAACATCTCTCCCTACCCCCCTAAATGTTTCTAAGAATTTAGAAGACCCCTAACCCTTTCATCTCCCTTCATTTCTAAAAACTGCCCAAAACCCCTGTTTTTTCCTACACCAAACCCAAATTTCCCCTCCCATTGAGCTAGGATTAGCAATGGATTTTGAAACCATTGAGAGAAAAAGTCACAAAGGAGGTTAGATCAACAGGTATGAGCCCACTTCAGCCAATGAAATCATATCCTCACCTTTCCTCAAGAAATCATTTGAGGATGTTGGTTGCCTTGCCTTTTGCCAAAAGGTTGAAGAATTTGGTTTTCATGATAAAATTACTAGCATGTTTGCCACTAGATTGAGAAGAGATAAGGTGACCTTTTTAGGGGTGGTGTTCACTCTTTCAAAACAAACTATTGCCTCAACCTTAGGGATTCCAAATAGTGGAAAAAATTGGTTCAAGAGTAGAGACCTTGACCTTGAGAGATACAAAATGCATTTAAATCCAACATATAAAGCAACTCCTACACACATGTTTCCATTTAGATAGTTGTTGGACACGTATGGCCCTCTCATGAAATTGATCATGAGGTATGTTGTTCATGATTTTATACTTAATTCTCAAAGAATAATGTCAGGCATCAGGAAATAAGGAAAATTTTAATGTTTTCTTTTTCTACCTTAGTTATGTGAGAAAAATTCCTCAGATTGAATTAATAGTATAACAACTTAGAGGTTGTTTTTCATATCTGAGTTAAACTTAAAAATATTGAATGTAATGAGAGAAAACAATGAAGCTATTAGACAAAGCAAGGCATAAAATACAGAAGAATCTTACTTTGTTACATAAGAAGAAAATAGATAATGTAACCTTAAATGAAGCATCAAATGTAGCAATCTAATTAACTCATAGGTCTTGTATCTACTAACAATAAATACAGAGGGAAAGTTGTTTGTTATCAGATAACTTTAAATAAATATAATCAGAGTAGGTGTTGTAATAAATTGCGATCAAACGCTCATCAAGGAAATATATAAAAAGATGTTGGAATGTGGAAAGATAGAAGAACACATAACTCAAAACTAAATGAAATGTGGAATCTCTAGTCTGCACTTGTATTAATTCTCAATGAGGAGATCTTTCTCAATTACAACCAGAAAGAAACAACCCTTTTTCATTCTTTTGAATATGCATTTCTACAAAAGTTCTCAACCTCAAATGGTTGGAATTCCTCTATCTTTAGAATAATTAAAATTACAAAATATGGAAGCTGAAATGCTTCATTTGCATTCTTCTTGATCTTCTCATTATGCTGGCATGAGCATTTTCATTTCCTGTCTTCTAGCTCCGAAATAGACAATGCACACAGATTGTATCATTGGTTTCCAAAGGTACTACCCTTTCCCTGCTCAATACACTTGATGCATCTGCCCACAAATTGAGCTACCAACCTGGAGGATTTTGTTAAGTTATTATCCTCAAAGGTATATAATTTCTTTTCCAGTTGAGGCAATCTCTCTTCTATTCATCTATCTTCTGAAATAATAGATTGTAGTTGTAGATTAGGCTTCACTAGACATCTATCTATTTGAGCAATATCAACCTGTTTATTTGTGATATTTCATCTTGGGCTTCTTCCATATTTGTCTTAATGTCAAGCATATGTTTGGCTATATCAATATGACCCAGTATTCCAAAGCTATCTTCTTTATCAAGGCATAATAATTCCTTGTTGAGTGAACAAAAAGCTTCTTCACAAGATTCTTTCACTTCCTTAGCCATTTTCCTACCTTAAACTATATTAGACTCTCAAGTATTTAGTATTATAGTGCCTCTGGTTTGCTCTAAAATGGACAATCTGGAAGCCATAGCTATTCTTTCTTTAGCTGATGATATAACCACTTCTTGGAAGGTAGTCTGGGCAGCGATAGCCTCTCTCTCTATTAAAACAATGTTACTTAATGCTTGATCTATCACCCGAAAATGATTTTGGACGATTTCTACCTTAGAGAGCAGGCTTTGTTGCATTGCTTCTAGTGCCTGAGCTTGGAACATTATTATATATACAACCATGCTTTCAGTAGAGCTTAATTTGGCTTGTAGTTGTCGTACCAATGCCTCTTGCTGGATGACCCATCCTTGGCTTGCTTGGTCAATCTTCTGTATCTCCTCAAGGTTGTATTTAAGCTGCTGAATTTCTTGTCTGTCGCTAGCTCTCATATGCTCGAAGTCCTTTTTGACCTCGCTTTTGATGTCCTCTTCTACAGTTTTTATTTGGTTTTGTAATTGCTTTATTAGCAGGTCTTTTTGCTTCATCCGTTCTTTTAAATTTTTGATCAAAAATGGGTTGGCTGTTGCATAAGCCCCCAATGAACCTGCTACTTCTTTAGCGAATTTTGCCTCTTCTAAGACTTCTCCATCAATTAGTGCTTTGTGTATTTTGATCGATGCACCTGCCCTTTGGTGCATTTCTCTCTTCACCACAACTTTCCTTTTCTTGCTGAAAAAGAAATAGGAAGGAGGTATCTCTTCCATAGGAATAGGCGTGAGATATTCTATGAATACTACCTCTGCATCAGGGTTCCCTCTGGTGAACTATAAAGGAGTGATAAACTGAATGGGGCTGCAAATTTCTGTGGATAACTGTTTTCTAGTCGTGTCTGTAGTTGATTTATCTGGTGTAGACAATGGCCTATCTTCTCCTTTCTTTGTCAGTGTCTTTGCTTGATCTTTGGCTTGATTTCCTGATACATCCATTCCCGGGGCATCTTCTTTATGAGTCAAGACCTCAGTTTTCTCTAAGTTTTCCCGGGTTTCTTTTTTGCTAGACCTTACGGCTTATGGACTTCCGGTCTCTGTTTGTTGTGTAGCTGGAGACGTCGAGACTCCTCCTTGTAACACTTTAGGGAGGCTACTTTGTCAGTGCCTCTAGAAGTCATAGAATTCAATCATTTTATCAGGTGACAGAGCTCAAACCCGACCTAAGACCTCAGGATAAGATCTCTCTCCTCATAAAATCTAGTCTTGAGGAGAATTCTCGTGTTCATACATTTTCATATTGCAATTGGCCATGTGGTTACTCACGACCTTCGGTGGGTCATGCTTCTTGAATTCAATGTTGACCAGCTTTATTTATTCTAAGGCCGTGACCTCCACTTTGGAGTGGCCAAAATCCAATAAAGAAAATGCACCAATATGTAAGGGAAAAGATGTCCATACCTTTTTCTGTACTTCTTTGAGCTCTTTGCTAATCCTGCTGAGTACAGTTTGTCGTACGACCTCACGACACACTAGTCGGTCTGGTAAAAATTATGGCAGAGCATATGGAGGAACTAAACAGCTACAAACCCTGATATAGGAGAAGTATTCCTCGATGTACCAGTCTGCCACTCTGCCCAGGTTAGCCACAATTTTGTTTGAAATTCTAGGAGGTGGGTGACAAAATATAGCAGTGTGCATTGACACCACTACTCAGTTATAGATTTCATAGAAGAAATCTTTCGCCTTGTCTTCGCATAGTTTCGAATGATAAATGTGAATTGGTTCTGCGCTACTTGGAGTCCAGATCCAACCCATCAGCGGGAAAGGCATCATGAAACAGATGGCATCCATAATATAATCTAACACGAAGAATGAAGCTGATTGCCCCTTGGTTTTTTGTGTCCGGTATTCTGTAATTTCACTAGCCAGACTGTCCGACAATATCTTGGCCTTGTTGAATGAATACCCTTCCGCTACTGTGTGTATAATGGGTACCCATGGTAGAAATAAATGGGTTGTGTTCTCATTCCCATAGAGTCTACACATCATCATTTCTATATACATGAACTATGGTTCTAACAATGAGATTGAGTATGTGCCATGAGAATTGGCTCTGAACTTTTCGGGGCATGAACACCATTCCTTGATCAAGTCGGAAAGGATTTTTCCATATTGATCACACTCCTTGTTAAAATTCACTAAGAAACTGGAATTGTAAATAAATTTTGGTGTTGGAGACAACTTATACATCATCTGTATGTGTTCTGGCCAAAATGACCCAACGGCTACCTTCTGAGAATTGAATATAGTTCTGGTTGGGATATCCACATGATCCAGTGCCCATCCAATAATATCATTGTAGGGTAAAAGTTGCGGCCTTGTTACTACCTTATGTAGTTATGACTGAACAATAGTCTTGTATTTGATAGATAATTCTTCCTTTTCATTATCGCTTGAATCATCTGGGCAGTTTACCAGTTCGTACTGTAGGATGTTGAATACATGCGCCTAGGTTTTAACTGTGTCTATGCTTCTGGGTGAGGTGTCGAAGAAAACGTCTGAGCTCTGGCCTGAAATTTCACCAGTCACTTTAGGTGCTTTCCATGGAGCCATGGTATCGAGTCTTAGAGTTCTATTATCTATTACAGAGAATGAGAATGCATAAAACTGATTATTTCTCTAAACCAACACTGTGAAAATGAGAATGTAATTCAAAAATGAAAAAATCTTCTTTGCCTTAAGTGTATCGGTCTGCGTAGATCTTCACTGACAATGCGTTTAATTCCTTTAGTAAAAATATTTGGGCGATAAAGTAGGATCTTATTTGAAATCATTTCCCTAAATCAACTATTAATGTCATTAATGGTCGATATTTCATGATTTGGGAAAAGAATAGAGAAAAATTGAATTTACCCGCATTTCAAATCAACGTAAACTTAACAAGAGATAAGATTTCTTAATCTGTTAATAAATCAACTTTATCCTGTTAATTAATCATGTTTAACCTTAATTCATTTCGAGTTTTCGAACCTCGGGTTATCGCATATTAATTCAAGATGTGATCTCCGAAACACGAAGTTGTGATTGATTAATTAACATTAATCATGTTTAACTTTTTTAAATAATCGTGATTAACTTCAAAAGTTTCGTGATTTCCCATACTGGGATTTTTGGTGGTCGCTCGAGGTAGGATCACCGAAACGCGAAGTCGCGATATAATTAATTAACCTTAATTGCTTTTAATGCATTAATTAACATAGTTTTAAATCTTAAGATAATTTCGCGATTGCATATATCGGGACTTTGGAGTTCTTACATGTTGGACTGTTAGTATCATGAAACCCCGAAACCCGACATTTCAAAAGTGGCCTTTAGTTATTTGACCTTTAACGAGTAGGTGGTTCCATAACTTTTAATTATTTCAGTTTGTTGGATTCAATGGAAGATTTCATCAATGATGATATGTAGGTTCGCATTTGTTTTTATTTTAAAAATAAATGAAACTTATTAAAGTCTAAATATTATGAAAACATGTGTTCCAACATAGGCTCCATCTAGGGATCGCGTCTCCCTGCGAGACGAGAAGAACAGTAGACCAAGTGCCTTTATTGGGTAAATGGAGTCATTATTGCATTTATGTGAAACACATTCTGAAAGCGGACACACAGAAGGACTTAGGATTTCATCCTTATCTCTTAAAAATTTCAAAACTTAATCATTCACTGATGTTGAGTTTAGGCTTATCAATGGCTTCCTTTTCTTAAAACTAACTTCAGATTTTCTTAAGATAATCAAAACAACCTTAATCGTTCTACCAGGCTCTGTTCGATTTTGTTCGCATAAAGGTAAAGTAATTTCAATGTTTTTAGTCAGGGAGTCACATGTTAGCTTAGAATGTAGGTCTAGTCGAAAAGAGAACTAGTTACCAGAGTACATTATAATTCATGTATAATAGCCTTGCAGATATCGTATACATTGCTTCACTGCCAGTGAGCCTATTTAGTACTCCGGTGAAGTTATCTAATTTCCCACATTGAATTTCCTTTCACCACTTCAATTAGTGATTTTGCATTTAAATGATGAGATGAGGGAAATCATTTAATGAATTTCCTTTCATCATCTCTTTTTGGACTAGATGGGGGTAATCATTTTATGAATTTCCTTTCACCATCTGTCTTAAATTTTTAAAACATCAAGTGGGGGCAATCAATTTGTATACAATATACCAGGGATGATATATGTTTATAATTTAGCAATAGAGGTCTGTCAACTCACTTTGATTACTCTGGACTAATCCTCCTCTGACCTTCAAAACCTCTTCACGTACAGGGAAGTTCTCACAAGGAGTTTTTATTTTCTAGGGACTTTCCTTGAGCGAAACTAATCAGTTTAAACCTATTAGAAGGGTTAAGAGATTCAGGATTAGCCTAGACATACTTTTTGTTCAGTTAAAGTCAGAGGAATCATAATTTTTTTTTACCTATTCTCATTTTGAAGATTTGTTTATTAGTTTTCAGAGCTAAGGTGAGACCCTTTTTCCTCTATGAAGACCATGGGATGATATCAAGAATCACATGAAAATACAACTTTGAAAATGAGCAGGGGAACAAAATCAGGATTCATATGTTCTGTTGTAAGTACGGTCACTCTTATGCAAAATTTATACTCGATTCTTGAAACTTTTTCTTTTAGGTCTTCTTATTACTTATTTTTTATTATACGTTTTATTTCATTTTTGTTTTATCCAGAGAAAACTTTTGATAATTTAAAACGTAATTTTTTTTTATTACTCTGGTTATAGATTAGGTGACAATATTTCTACGTATGAGACCTCTGTCATACTAAATTCTATTTCTTTGAAAATTTAAACAGGGTAGAAGCTTCATACCTTAGATTTACTCTTATATTTTCAACCGAGTAAACTATTTATTTATCACTTGCTTCGAGAGAAAGCCAATATTCTGATACGTGAAGGTAGGTTTCTAATGTCTCTTATCTCTCGGCTATTGACAAGTATCTTGTATGAAAATAACATGAAGAGTGTAAGGAACTTACATGAACCAAAACTCCGTGTGTTACTTATTTTTATATTTTTGCTTTTATGAAATCAACTAACCTGGTTTTATTTACAGTGAAATTAAAACTTACCGAAAAAATGAAAACTGTGAATCAAAGAACAAAGAAATCAAACCAGTATGTACAATGTGTTAACACTCAGTATTTTCCTTGGGTTGTATCAAGGAAACCCTGAGGTAACCATTTCAACCACTTTGGACTGTATTTATGACCTATACTGTCAGAGAGGGCTCTCTCAAGGGCCAAGGGGCTCTAAGACTCAAAAGATATTCAACACTAACACTCAAAAGGTCAGATTTCTAATAAGGATAGGTTTATTTTTATAAAAGTTGTTAGGACAAGAAAAGAAAAGGTATCATTGGGCAATGGAGTCAAAACCTGAAATTTCAATGCCTTAACAGTCAATGGCTAGTTGGTTTCTTTCTGAAGATTTGAGGCAACATAAGCACTATGTTCAACAATTGAGAGTTTATGAAATGAGAGTTTGAAAAGAGGGGGAAGTCCACCAAAGTAAGAGCATCTACCCATGGATGAATTCTTATTTCATCTTTAGAAGAACATGCATAGAGGGAAACTACTAGAACAGAGCACTAAGCAAGAATGAATTCTAAACCAGTGATTTACAAACAACACAATAAGCATTTGTTGTATGAATGGAGCATTAAACTAGAACGAATTGCAAACATTTCCTCTTAGTCAAATACTAGAAAGATATTAACAATAAATGGTAATGAAGATAACATAGGAAATTTATAAGCCAAACTTAACACTATGTTGAATCTCAAACTCCTGAAAGAGATAACTTCTGCATTGAACTGTAAAACGAAATTCAGAGTCTTATCACCCAGGAACAATAGAAATGGCTCCTCCAGCCAAGAGTCCAACCCTTTTCCTCAAGAGATATGTTTCCAAAGGACTTCATCAGATTCATAAATATTTCTACATTTTCATGAATACTTTCAATGAGAATAAGTTTCAGACTCTATGGGATCATCTTGTAGTGAAGAACACAACTGCGTAGCAGCTGACATTTTCTTCTTTTGATGCATTGTCTTTTGAGGGGGGTTTTTATTCCCATGTGGTTTTACCTCTTTCCTCATTTTTATTCAGTGTTAATTAGTTTCATTTTACATGACTACCTAATATGGCCTAGTAGCCAAGAATCATTTTTTACTCCATAGTGATGTTCAGGGGGGGTGTTGGAGAAATTTCTATTTTTGGCACACTAGTTCAGTGGGAGTTATCTGACTAGTTCTATTTTATACTTTCTATTTTAGATCATCACTATTATGCTATTATGCATGCATGCATTTTGCTATTATAGAATGTTATGTCCTATATATGAGTGTATTCCACTCATTCATTGTATCATATTGATCATCATCTATGTATCAATCATCAACTCATTGGAGTAGTATGAATATATTTTCTCATTTTTCCATATTGAATCTCTCTTCGTTTCTTGTTAAGCTTTGTTTGTACTTGCTTTAGATAGATCTCCTACATAGGTTTCGATGAAACATTGACACTTTTCACTTCTATGCATATTTCATTAAAGTTATATATAATCTATTTCACGAAATAGCCTATATATGCTTTCGATTCTCATTTGATAAGTTTTTTGTTTTATAGGGAAAAGTTGGATTCTAGAGAAAAACAAAAGAACCAAAAGGAAAGCAAAGGCACATCACAACCAACTCTTGGTGTGGAAAATACATAAGTAGTTATTCCTCGTACCTTTCACTTCTATGCACATTTCATGATAGTTGTATATAATCTATTTGATGATGTAGGACATCTATGCTTTCAATTCTAATTTGATAATTTTTTTATTTTATAGGGAAAAGTTGGATTCTACAAAAAATGAGTAGCAACAAAAGGAAACCAAAGACACATTGTTCTCGGCTCGTAGACGCCTACTCCTTGGTGGATCAATTCATAGAGATGATGCTGACAATACTAATGATAAAATTCCTAATATATCACATGATCATCTCCAAGATAGTATTGAAAAAATGGTATATTTTGGAGAAGCATATTTGCAAGAATTTTATTTCAAATTAAAACAAAGATTTGAAGGCACATCTGAGCATATTGTTGCAGAGATATCTATTTCCACACCTAATGTGGCCAATGAGGAACCAATTGGGTCTTCATATGCCACACAAAAATCACTTGTTGTGTCCACTAGTTTGGCATCAACCAGTGTTGATTTTGAAGATGTATCACATTTGGTCAAAAGACAAAGAATTAGTTAAGGCTTGTATAGGAGCACAGAAAGGGAAGCAAAAGAAAGAAAATCAGAAGGGAAAAAAGATTATTTGGTTGAGGTAAAAGATGGCATACATACTGGACAAAATGCTTCAAGGTTGGCCTCAGAGTTGGGCATGAGAACAAGGTCTTATTTGGATGTCACCAAAGTCAATTTTGCAAATCAAGATCCAAGAAATGTGGATCGAGTGATCCAACAAATGGAAGATGCCTTTGAGACTATTGGTGGAAGGATTGCCACCAAATATTACAAAGACATAATGAGAAAATTTATTAATAATTTTAGGTACACATGTAGAAAATTAATTTTGGATGGAAAAGATAGGGACTGCAGCTTGACTCCCAAACAATGGGAAGATTTGAAGAAAATTATGTGTGCTAAAGGATGGTTGGAAAAGAGTAAAAGTGAAAAGAAATCAAGAGATAATGTGAAGACTCAAATTATTATCGGTTGGGGTGGGTTGCGAGCCAAAGAACACATGTTTGTAAGTATATGGATTTTTTGCTGAATACATTATGTATGGATTTTTTGTAAGTATAATTGTAAGTATACTGTGTTATGCATTTTCATTTGTCTATATATCCAACTAATTGTGTGTTGACAATTGTTTGTAGGTTCATGAAGCTAATAGAGAACGGGATATGGGTGAAATCACTGAATATGTAAAGGCAGGCTTAGAAAATTCAAAACATAAACATATGTCAAAAAATCCATTTGGAAAGTCATCGCCATCTATTGTAGTCTAGGAAATCCAAATTCTAACCACATTTGGTGTTGAAAACCATAGTCCAGATTATAAACATGCAATGGAATTCATAAGTGGGTTGGAAAAGAGAATGTCAACCATAGCCTACTCCCTCGAATCTCTTGTTGTTGTAGGTAAAAATAAGGGATTTCAAAGTGACTTAGATGAGGTAAGCTAATTATCATTCCCCTGCAAACATTTATTCACTTTAATTTTAAATTTAGTTGATGTTTTGCTTCCATTTTCCTTCACTCATGAAGCCTTTTTTTTTTAATTGCAATGCCTTTCAATCACAGGAACAAACTATAAATTTGGGTGGTGAAAGAATTCAAAAAGACTTAAAAAAGGTTCATGAACTTGCAAAGGTATATACTAAATCAGTAGCGGGTTTTTTGGATATCTACAAGCCCTATATGATGCTATTATAGTGTTATATTTAATTTGTGCATGATGAAATCACATGCATGATAATATAATTAAAGGAAAAAATACAGTCTTAGAAATTTGGAAAGACCACAACATTGATGAGCTTCAACATTTCCGATAAGTTCCAAATCCAATTGGTGTTTCAAATATTGCCTGGGAGAGTGCATATAATTTTGTTATATCAATAACTATGCATATTTTTGGAATTTAGTTGTAATAATTTTTTTCTTATATTTATGTATATTTTTTTTGTTTTTGACATTGCCCATCAACTCCAGTAGGGCATCAAGTATTCCAGGTAGGTGAGAAAGTGAACATATTAGATCCATATGATGGTGCTATTGCCTGCACTGAATACATTCAGTCACTTTATGTGATCCATGGAATGCCAATTGGTTTGGAAGATGCAAATGCATGTGTTATGAATGTCACAAGTAACATACCCCTTGCATATGAAGATAAAATTGATGGATATAAATGTTTGAAGCAGACGAAAAGGAGTTTCATTCGGTGGCCAAAGAAGTATTTGAAAAAATCATCGATCTAGATGGTTTTCATGTTCTTGTTGCAAAGCTTGATATATTGTTGATGTTCATGTTGTTGAGACTTGAGAGTCAATAGATTAAGACCTTTTTGATTTCCTTGCAAACCAATATCAATGCTTAGTTACATTCCATTTTAGGCATAAGCTGTAATATTTGGCATTTTCTCAACTAAGGATTCATTGTACAAGTGGGTTTACTGCAAACTTTTGTTTATGCTAAGTACAATATGTTTAGGTAGATGCTTCTATATTTTTAATTTTTAATGTAGTTAGAACCCATCTTAACAATGTTTTGGTACTCTTTGGATTTCAGTTTGTTGTGAATGTTTCTTGCCTTCTCTTGTAATTGAAGACAAGATTCTGCATTTGTTCTACATGACTAAGATATTGAATTTTATCTGAAAATTTGGGGAATGCTTGTTTTGTATTAAACACAAGTTTCTGTTTCTAATAGATGAATATAGGTTGTTTAGTATGGAAGTGGTTTTATCCACTTGGAAAAGGCTCTGTCTATATATGAATAACTGAGAAAACGCATGTTAATTGGATAGTAGTCAGTTGAACTCTACCTCTATAACATGAAGCTCTGAGTTAATAATAAAAATCTATTATTATTATTATTATTATTATTTCGTGTTGGAGGTGTTAATTTGTTATGGAGTGATTTGAAGTAGCCTGTTTCCATGGAAGGAAGGGCTCCCTATTAGGAAGCAGTGCTACATATGTAAAAATTAGATCTAGAGTGTGTTTTCATTTCATATGTAACCCATTTGATTTATGTGATAATATTTATTTTCCCAACAAGTTTAGTTTGAGTTCTTCTATAGTTTCCAATAGTGATTAATTGAAGTTCATTGAGTTCATTTGTTAAATAATCTTGTTATTTCATATTTGGTATTGTTGGCACCAGGAGTCACCCTTAGACTATTAATAGGGTAAGCCAAGTACCCATTTGAATATTAAGAGTAAATGAATAGATTTTAAACTTGATAATGGATCAAACTGATATGATTTGAGACCAAATCCAATACACTAAATGAACATAAACTATGCTCTAGCAAAGAGTGCTAAAGAAACCTCCAATCAACATATATTTTACTAAAAATGAAGAGATGAAAGTGTAGAGGAATACTGAAATAAATCAAACAAATAAATGAGACAATCTCTCTTCCAGCTCAATTGACTCACTTATTGAGGAAGTTTCATAAACTAGGAGCTTCCTAATTCAGAAATATATAATACTTAAATGGAGAAATTTCACAACAGTATGCAACAAATATTTTACTACACATTCCTATAAACTAAACTGTAAATGAATCATTCATGAACATCACTCCATTAAAGTAGAAGGTAAAAGAACAGATGGAGAAGAACACAAGTTGATTTTCAATTGCATATAGAATCCTCAAATCTAGATACACAGAGTCTGAAACTTCAAAAATTAAGACAAGAGTATTAGCCTCGGTTCCTATCACTTGAACCCCTATGTCATATTACAATATTGAATATATAGCCTATCCTTAACTCCACCTCTTAGGAATTCGATATCAATCAATTACATAGGATTCCATTCATCCTAGGAGTTTGTTGTAAAATGTTACAACAAAAAAAATAACTAACTCCTAATTTCTAGGGTCTTGTCTAGGCTAGTTAATGCATACAAAACACATCAATATACATGATCTAATGATGGAACAATTGTCCCTCTTGTCCACCTGAATCTTTGGAGGAGATTTGTTCCAGTTGGCAATCAAATGCACACTGGTTCTAACTGACTGTGTACTTTTGCAGTGAACCAGTGGATATTCGCTATGAAATCTCTCTTTCCAGTGTTTTCACAAAGTTCTTGTAGAAAATCGTTGCAAAATATCTGTTTTTGAATTTTTTGAATTTTGAAGCTTGATTTTGCTGTGTGCAACCTCAACATGTCAATCCTAAGACTTGAGACATCTGCAAAAATGAGACCTTCTTTGAATGATGTTTGTGAATCTATGAATTATTTGATTGTTGCTTGTACCAATAGGTCTAGGTTCTTCTTTTCATCTTCTTCACCTATTTAATGTAGCCTTCCTTTCAGTGACATGTTCTCTGCCTATAAAACACTATTATTCATGTGCATATTCTTGACTTTCCTATGCAAGGGAAGGGATATTCTAACCATGTTCCTACTCTTGTCAAGGGATTCCTCACAAGATTCCATGTGCTCTGCTATTCTGGTCTTCATTTGTATGTTCTCCTCTCTTAATTGAACAATTAGGGCTTGTTATTCCTGACTATATTAACTCTCAAATCACTTTCTTTTGATTGTGGTTGATCTTCAATACTCTTTTTATCTTCATGATGAACATGCACTTTAGTTGCACCTTCCTCTATAGGAACTAACTCTTTTACTACTGACCTAGTCATGGGTCTTATAGGTTTCACCATTTCTAAAACTGGAGGAGTGAAAACCAACTTCTTTCCTCTCATCTTACTCCTATTGTCGTCAAAAGGCTCTGCAACATCCTCAAATATTTCTATGCTCTGATCCAATGATTCTTCCACCTTATCCCTTTTCCTTTTTTATTTACTAGATGTTTTATGAGGTATGTTCTCACTTGAAGAAGGGGTTTTCCTTTTTTCATGTGGATTACTATTTATGTTTTCACTAAACCCTGCCGAAGACAAGAAGGTGACCCATGATTTTATAAGTTCTTCCAGAACTAAAAGTTTGATGAGGCCAAATTGGAAGATACTATGTTCAACTCATTTAGACCTTGCCTGAAACTTGTCTGACATCTTGCCGAAACTCCTATAAAGATAGAAAGGCATATTTAGGGCTTGCTTACTAGTGAAGTGCATAAGAAGCCTGATTTGGTATTGATAAACCATTTTGAAGCATCCCTCACATGTAAAATACCATTGGATTTGTAGTGTTCCCAAGGTCGAGCCCCATTGTAAACCATGTTCTGAAAAGGAATTGTAAATATGTTTTATAGGCTGGTGAGCCAAGTTTTTATAAGTTGGAGGCTTATGTGTTTGTTAGGCCAGGGAGCCTGAGTGTTGAAGGCCAGGAGCCTGCTATTGTATATGTAATCATGCAGAACAATTAGTAAAATATAAACACCGCCATGTGCAGACCCACCACGATGAATGAGTGAAGGGGGAATAAGCATCCATAGAGTGGGCAAGGAATTAGGGGCTGGAAGGTGGGAAAAAGGGGCTAAGAATTTGGCCTAGGGGGCTTAAGCCTGGGAATAATAATATTTAATATTATTCCAAAAAGAACATGTGCATTTTATGTTTTTACTTTTATCCTAAGTTCCTGGCAAGGGGAAAACATGCAAAGGGGATGCATGCTGAGGGAATGCATGCAGTTCCAAGGGTGACAAGTGTCCACCCTGGTGCATGCAAATAAAACAGCCAAGATAAGCCATGAGAGCTCTCTCTCTCTCTCGCTCTCTCTCCTCCATTCCACTCGACTACCTGAGAGGGTAGGGAGCGTTGAATAGTAGGACCGACCCAGCCACTGCAAGAATACCTCGTGCGTTCCTGAGAGTCGGGAATCCTGTGTTGTCTTTGATAGTTCATGCACATCCTCTGTCCGATTGATCGAAACTATGCGTGGAGGCTCTGTCCCGAAGTCGTGACCATGAACCATCTCGCCATTGTTGAACTAGTTGGAAAACCTGTGTTTAGCTTTGTTAATCCGGGTACACCTCTATTCTGTGAGCCAAGAAGCCTGTGTTTGTTTCTGAAGAGCCGATCTCACACTCCGTTTTGAGTCATGGAGTCCGTGTCGACCCCTGCGGGAATTACTCATCATGCATTCCTGTGAACCATCACTATGAGGCCTTGAGCCATTGCTAAGCTTGTTTGAGAGGCTATGGTTGTATTTCCAGTTGGCTATGGTGACCACGCAGAGCTAGACTGCATGTGGCTTGATGGCCAGTGTGAGTTGTGATTGAGCCTGTGTGTGATCTCTCTCTAGGTGAGAGAGGTGGATGTTGTTGGAAGAGGTTTCTTCCAAAGAGTGTCTAGCACTAGCTTCAAGCTCTGAGACTTCCTGATTCAGCCTGTTGCCGAGACCCAGAGAGGGAGGTTAGCACCGATGGACTGTGCTTGTGAAGGTGTATACTCTTGGGTGGAACAGGCATGTGGGGAATGAGAGTCTGGTAGTAGTGGGCGTAAGATGGAATCCTGGGAAGAATCCTTCCAGATTTTATGTGTTGTTTTCCCTGTAACCTCACCCTAGTCTAGAATTATTTGCCTTGGGATGGATCTTAGTCCTAGCTCGGGGGTGACCCATTGTTGAGCTAACAAGCAGTGCGGTCTAAGGCTGGGAGGTTCGTGGAAGGCCTGCACTTGGTTGGTGGAATCTACCACTGTTAAAAGACAAGTATCTGATTATGCCTTAATCATGTTTTGCAGGACTATGTTGCTTATGTTATCATGATTTCCGCTGTGTATATGAATTAATATGAAATGCTATGGATTGATAATTATAGCAGTAAATAATAAGTTTTACTCTGAGCTTAAATGTGTTTATTTGTTGAATGCATGTGGATCATATAATACCTGTATGAGTTATGTATAAAGTGGTTTTATAGTCTTCTTTTAATAGTGATTAAGCCTTAGTAGCAGAGAATGGGCACTACAGTTTGGTATCAGAGCCAAGGTTTTGACACTGAGCCTAGATGGGCCAGTTGAGTGGTCTTTGGACCAAGGGTGTGAGGAGAAATTGTGTCTGGAAGACCAATTTCGGACCTTGGATTGCACCAGAGTGTCAAGTAGTTACTTGACCATGCTTACAAGATCAGGAGGTATAACGGCGTTATGAAACTGCAACCAGTGTGGTATAAGTCCACAGGGAGAGAGGACTCCACCCCAGAAGTGTTGTAGCTTTAGGATCTGCTTGGGAGGGAAGGTGAACCCTTGTGACCGTCAGATCTGGAAGGTGTGCATGGGGTTTAAATCCCTTTGGGATTGCACAGGAGTGTGGAAATCGCGATACGCGAAATCCCAAATTAGTCAAGACCGTCCATCAGAAAGAATGCGTGGAGAGCAATCAGCCTTTCGCTAACTCGTAACTTGAAAATAGTCAACGGGAAGAAATTGACGTTTTGGGAGATGGGAGGTGAGAAGAGGTGAACACCCTTGAAACCCGAAATCACGAAACAATATACACCATATATTGTGGGAGAAGAACATGACAATTGGATCAAGTAAGTTAGTAGACAGTGAATTTGGATGCATGAACTTCCGATGCCCGAAACCCCAAAACGCCGAAAGAATCTACGCCATAGATCTGAGAAAGATCTGACCGTTGGATTTTACTAGGAATACAAATGGACACATGAATGTGTACCATGTGCCAGTGGATTGAGGAGAAAAGAAAGAGTGGTGGAACCGATGACGTCGTTAAAAAGTGACGTGGACGCTCATTAACGTGCCATGTGCCATCGTAGTTGTGGGTGACCACTGTACTATGTGGGCCCGGAGGGTAACGTAGATCAGAATTTTGGAAGTCGGGGGTTGGAAAGGAAAGCAAGTTTGAAAGCCTCGAGGGCTGAAACCCGAAGTCTCGAAATCCCAAAGTGCCGAAAATGAAAGTTTCAAAAACCCAAAAATTGCAAAGCCGAACGAGAGCTCAGAAAACTTATTTGAATCGTAATGTCTTTTGTTATTGTTCGTATTGGCTTATAAATGTTGTGGATTGTTCCTGAAGGTTTAATGGCCTGAAAAAATTCAAATTTAATTGCACAGTGCGTGTGCAGAGTTCAAAAGAGGTCAAGACTCCAGTTAACTAACGCCGAGAATGGAGTGGGGAAAGGTGCAGATTACCCCCGAAACAGAAGACGAATAGGAAGGAAAGGATGTTAAGCTGGGATTTGAAGGATCGAACTCCAATGAGCATGGAAAAGAGAAGGATAAGGAAGGACACATAATGAAAATCATTGAAGGATTGCAAAGAGAGGCCCAGGCTCACCGAGCTGATAGCCGAAAGCTCATGAAAGTTAGGGATCGACAGGGTGTATTAAACTTAAAATTTGTGCAGAGCCTGGAAAGAATAGAGAGGAAACTCGAGAGGGGAAGAGACTCAAGTAAGATGGAGATTTGTAGAACCCATGGGAGAAGAAGTAGGTCGAGGAGTGGTAGTTGACATCTTAGTCACTCCCAAGGACATTCTGACAGGGAGACACACAGTAGTTCAAGCCCGTCCCCTACCAGAAAACATCGAAAATCTGGAAAGGAGGAATTGAAAGGGGAGATGAACAAGATTAAGCCTCCAACATTCGATGGAGAACATAAGAAGG
>SNQJ01S0130119.1:42482-56173 GCA_010110895.2 Picea sitchensis
CGCCTACAATAATGGGTATCATGCATCATTGATGATGAGCCCATTCGAAGCGCTTTATGGAAGAAAGTGCAACACTCCAGTGAGATGGGATAATCCATCTGACAAAGTAGTAGTTGGGCCTAAGCTACTCAAAGAGATGGAAGACCAAATGATAAGAATTAAACATAATCTAAAAGCTGCCCAGGATAGGCAGAAAAGTTATGCTGATAGTAAAAAAACCCATAGAGAATTCAAAGTGGNGGAAAGTTGCGCCAAGTTGGCAGCAAGATTTTGTGGGCCATTTGAGATACTGGAAAGGATTGGGCCGGTTGCATACATGCTTGCATTACCTGCATCTATGACTATACATAATTTGTTTCATGTTTCACTGCTTAAGAAATATGTACCTGATGTTAATCATGTTATAGATTGGAATGTGATTCAGGTGGAACCAGAAGGTGTCATGCAAGTGCATCCTGTGCACATATTGGACAGGAAAAGCAAACAGCTCTGGAATCGAGCCATAGAGCTTGTAAAGGTCCAGTGGACCTGGTATGGTCTTGAGGATGCAACATGGGAGCATGAAGAGGTTATGCGGATAGAGTACCCACATCTTTTTGAAAATTTTGAAAGGCTTGCAGAGACAATGTGTGTTGCACTGAGGACAGTGCAGAAATAAGGGGAGGAGGATTGTAGTGTTCCCAAGGCCAAGCCCCGTTGTAAACCATGTTCTAAAAAGGAATTGTAAATATATTTTATAAGCTGGTGAGCCAAGTTTTTATAAGTTGGAGGCTTATGTGTTTGTTAGGCCAGGGAGCCTGAGTGTTGAAGGTCAGGAGCCTGCTATTGCATATGTAATCATGCAGAACAATTAATAAAATATAAACACTGCCATGTGCAGACCCACCACGATGAATGAGTGAAGGGGGACTAAGCATCCATAGAGTGGGCAAGGAATTAGGGGCTGGAAGGTGGGAAAAAGGGGCTAAGCATTTGGCTGAGGGGGCTTAAGCCTGGGAATAATAATATTTAATATTATTCCAAAAAGAACATGTGCATTTTATGTTTTTACTTTTATCCTAAGTTCCTGGCAAGGGGAAAACATGCAAAGGGGATGCATGTTGAGGGAACGCATGCAGTTCCAAGGGTGACAAGTGTCCACCCTAGTGCATGCAAATAAAACAGTCAAGATAAGCCATGAGAGCTCTCTCTCTCTCTCGCTCTTTCTCCTCCATTCCACCCGACTACCTGAGTGGGTAGGGAGCGTTGGACAGTAGTACCAAACCGACCACTACAAGAATACCTCGTGCATTCCTGAGAGTCGGGAATCCTGTGTTGTATTTGATAGTCCATGCACATCCTCTGTTTGATTGATCGAACCTATGCATGGAGGCTCTGTCCCGAAGCCATGACCCTGAACCATCCTGCCATTGTTGAACCAGTTGGAAAACCTGTGTTTGGCTCTGTTAATCCAGGTACACCTCTATTCTGTTAGACAAGAAGCCTATGTTTGTTTCTGAAGAGCCGGTATCACCCTCTGTTCTGAGTCGTGGAGTCTGTGTCGACCCCTATGGGAATTAATCATCATGCATTCCTGTGAACCATCACTGTGAGGCCTCGAGCCATTGTTGAGCTTGTTTGAGAGGCCATGGTTGTATTTCCAGTTGGCTATGGTGACCACGCAAAGCTGGACTACACGTGGCTTGATGGCCAGTGTGAGTTGTGATTGAGCCTGTGTGTGATCTCTCTCTAGGTGAGGGAGGTAGATGTTGTTGGAAGAGGTTTCTTCCAGAGAGTGTCCAACACCAGCTTCAGGATCTGAGACTTCCTGATTCGGCCTGTTGCCAAAACCCAGAGAGGGAGGTTAGCATCGATGGACTGTGCTTGTGAAGGTGTATACTCCCGTGTAGAACAGGCATGTGGAGAATGAGAGTCTAGTAGTAGTGGGTGTAAGATGGCATCCTAGGAAGAATCCTTCCTGATTTTATGTGCTTTTTTCCCTGTAACCTCAGCCTAGTCTAGAATTCCTTGCCTTGGGATGGAGCTTAGTGCCATCTCAGGGGTGACCCATTGTTGAGCTGACGAGCAGTGTTGTCTAAGGCTGGGAGGTTCGTGGAAGGCCTGCACTTGGTTGGTGGAATCTACCACTGTTAAAAGACAAGTATCTGATTATGCCTTAATCATGTTTTGCAGGACTGTGTTGCTTATGTTATCATGATTTCCACTGTGTATATGAATTAATATGAAATTCTATGGATTGATAATTATAGCAGTAAATAATATGTTTTACTCTGAGCTTAAATGTGTTTATTTGTTGAATGCATGTGGATCATATAATACCTGTATGAGTTATGTATAAAGTGGTGTTATAGTCTTCTTTTAATAGTGATTAAGCCTTAATAGCAGAGAATGGGTGCTACAGGATTACACACAACAACTTGTCAAAATTATCCAACATATAATTCCTTGGTACCCCAGCTGATAACTTTTCATTTTGATGCTTTGTCTTGAAGTAATCATTACAATAGGTGGATTCTAGAACCATCCTTTTGAACCATTTGTCTCCTTGCATAGGTATCCTAGTAGCTAATGCAATCGTGTCTTCTAAAACTTGGAACTCCAGTGGTCTGATCTTTTTCTTAACCCCATCAAAGTTTAAAGTAAATTCTTTAACCACCTCCATGTGATATCCTTGCAATTTGTCATACACAGTCAGACATCCAACTCTCTGAAATAATTCTCTGAAGGATGGATATGAGTCTAACAACTACAAACTTTGGGGTTCAAGTTTGCTATCTCACCTCCTTTGTTACACTTCTTCTTCTACTTCTCAAGTTCCATGAATTTTGGTAAAGATCAAAGGATAATGGTGAGTTTTAACAATGAACAAAACTCTAGCAACACCCAATTTGTAGCATACAAAGTTTTAGCAACAAACATGTTTGGAAGCATACCAAGAACTAGAGAGGAACTATTCAATTGCTAATTAGAGTGTGAAAAGCATTGGATCTCAAGGGTACCTCAACTCTATAATCCCGTGGATGGGTAATCAATTAAGCTGGGGGGGGATACGAGTCAATCTAGGGCCAACCTCCTATCCCATTTTCGATAATGAATGAAATAAAATTGCTTAATATTATAACTATACACCCTATTGTTTTAAAAGTCCATGATCAAAAGAGAAGGGTTTTTTGCCCCATACATGATGTCACTTCGAAAGACATGTTGCAGATACTATCCAAACCTAATACAAATCATTACTCTTCCATCCCATTTCACCTTAAATAAACATCATTTCACCTTACAAATCCTTCGTGTATACCTCGAGTCTCATTGTAAATCGCATCCCACTTCGAGTTTCTCATCCCACTGATACAAATCATTACCTCGCCATCCAATTTCACTTTATAAATCCTTCATTGTATACCTTGAGCCTTGTAAATATCATCCCACTTCAAATTTGAATGAAACCCTTCTTTTCTTGGGTCAATGTAAAACACATAACTGGATGCGGAAGATATGGGAGGACCGCTAGTCCGAAGTGAGCCCAACAATATAGTGGATGTGTATGAATGTGAGGGGGTTGCAGAAATCTTTAGGGAGTCTGGGTGGTTATATTATTTCACTTGTCTTCGAGTGTTCAATGAGAGTATTTCTTTAGAATTTGCAATGATGCTACAAAACCATACTGCAACAGTCCGAGGAATAAAAATTCCAGTTAGTGAACCAATTATAGCAAAGGTTACAGGATTTCCTAAAGATGGAGAGTTATGGTTTTAGAGATGAAGTTCCTCTGCAACATTGAGGGAAGAGTTTACAAGAGGAACTAGTGAGGAATTGGCCAGGAGTGATAAGGGTTTCTTAAGGAGTTCTCTGATTGAACCATGCAGGCATGAAGCATATATTGTCTAGAAATTGTTGACATGCGAAGCGAGGTTCAAACTATTGTTTGGGTACCATTTTCGGCTTCTGATTCATCTCAAACATCATCGGTATGTGAATTTCCCTTATTTCCTCTTTCATTCACTACAATTAATGAGTAATAAAGCTAAAGGAAGTCCTAGGGCAAAGAATAGTGTCACAAATCATGGCCTTATTAAAGTAATTGTGATGGAAGTCTTAATGAACACCAAATGGACTTGGATAACCCTCATAGAGGGTATCAATGAAGAATTGGAAGAGACAAAAAATGTAGATGGAGAAATTAAAAATAAATAGCACAGTGATAATCCTTTTGAGAAAATTCATGAAGAAGTTAGTCCCTCTCAACCTAGGAGAAAGTCACAAATAATGAAAAAGGGAACTGTTGAGAATCCTTCTCAAAGGAGGATGAAGAAAACACGGTCATATAAAAGAAGTGAGGAAGATATGTCAGAAGAGGGAATGATGCAGGAGGAAGATCAACTAGAGTATAGCCCTGAAAAAGAGGAAATTATTCCCATAAACAATCAATATTTTATGATAAAAAGCCTCAATTTGCCTTGTCATACTATAGGAAATCATTTCAAACAACGAACCAGTTAAACAAAAAATTGGCCATGGAAAATCACAAGTTAAAGCAGGAAATTAGAGAACTTAAGGGGAAATAGAGGACCAACAGAAGTAAGAAGAATTACAATCTTTCCTATAAGATATTGAGGGCATTTCAAATCAAGAGGAAGATCAAGAGAATCATATAGTATCAATATAAGTTGGCATAGAAGCAGATCCATTTGAACCCGGTGAAGAAACTGATGATAGGGAACAAAGGGTGAAGCAATTAGAAGAATAGATTGAATACTTCAAGAGACATACAAACAGATTGAATCAAGAGCATGAGGTTGAAACTCCCCAAAGAGAAGATGAGTAGATGTAGATCAAGAACTTGGGTGATCCAGATCTTGGAGGCTGAGATCTGGATGTCTTGAATGTTGAGAGAGGAGGATCTTAGGCATGCCAATCTTACATGAAAATAAGCATGGAAAAAAACATGTAAATGAAGTACTCAAGAGGTGAGGATCAAAGAGGAGCCTCGCCTCTAAAACTAATTACTAGTAAATCACTCAGAGCTAATTAATCTCACAATGAACAATACAAAATATGATAGAAGCCAAAATGAGTAACTTGATCTTATGAGAAAGCTTACTAGGCCTTTATATAGAATTACAAAATGGTCCATTGGACAAAGTAAAAAAGATCTCATTAAATAAGTCTCTATTATAATAAATCTAACTACCTAGCTAACTAAGTAGTGGACAATAAAACCCAATACAATAATGGAAAGAGCTCATAAAATGAGTCTCTTTTATTATAATAATAGATCTAACTACCCAACAAACTAACTAGTGGAAAATAAAACCCATACAATAATGGAGAGGTGAGACTCTCTTTGACTCATATGGGAAACCTGTTAGTCCAATTAATTAATGAGGAGGTCGGAATCTCCTTGATCCACATGGGCAATCTACTAGCTTTATAGCTTTATGACTTTTGCATCTGAATTTAGACCATATACCCCCTAAAATTCAGATCATTCCTCCCCCCTTAGAAAATGATGGTCCCCCATCATTTCACCCATGCTACAAAGAGACACATGAGTACAATTTTCTAATTCCCAATGAAGGGAAGGGTTTTGTGTGGTTGACCCATAACCGTTTACATTAATAAAATGGAAAAATCATGACTTTGGAGGCTTTGAATCACCTTCTACAAATTTATTCATAACTTCTGCTACATGTGATGAAATCAGATTCTGTCGAAGACCCATTTGAGGTATTGAAGATATATTTTCATCAGTATATGGATCATGTTCTAAGGTGGCCCATGAAGTGAGAAAAATCTTGTTGAAGTGACAGTGATAAAAATATCTCAAACCAGGAAACGAAATGAAATTCTGTAAAATACCCATTTGAGCTGACGAAGAGACCTTTCCATTGATATAAAATAAGTTCTCTAAGGTGTCCTTTGAAGTGAGAAAAACTAGGCTGAAGTTGAAGGGCACACGACCATGTTGGTTACATACATGTGTTGCTTCAAACAAGGATATCTCATAAACCAGACAACAAAATGAAATTCTGCGAAATACCCATTTGAGATCTTGAAGAGATATTTCCATCCATATGTGGAAATAATTCTTTAGTTTCTTGAGCAGAGACAAAAATACCTTCGAATATGGTGGTACACATGGCCTGCTTGTGTCAAATACATGCTGAGATTCAATCGATGATATCTCTCAAACAAGGAAGCTAAATGAGATTTCGTGAAATACACTTTTGAGATATTGAAAAGATATTGCGAATGAGCTATGGTAGAGCCTATGAAACATTGTTTAGAGGTCACAACACATTTTTGAATTTAGTTGAGTGTAGAGGCCCACAAAGGATGCCAAGGGTTTGTAGAGAATCATAAGTTGTTGTAGAGGTTGTGGAACCTCCGTGGGTAGCATGGACACCCTGCAAATTTGTTGAAAATGTTGCATACCAATGGATGTAGTGGATCCATGTATGGATTTAGTGAATCTATGTATGGTTCTCCTTGTAATGGTGAATGAAGATCTGAGGGTAAAAAAAATCCTTGTAGTGCCTGTGGACCAACTGTGATGCTTATAGTGTATGGAATGACAAATGGATTCTGATAGTACCAAAAGGAGGTTTGTGAATGCTGCAAATCTTTGAACCTGCAAGATGCTTCAAACCCTTGTTCTAATGGAGAGTGTTTGTTACGAGGAAAATCTCTCTATGGATAGGGGGAAACCAAAACAGACAAAAATGAATGTAGAAATCAACTCTATTCTCAAGTATGCTATATAAACAAATATACTAGAAAGACAACATACAAGGCCTACCTCATCCATATGTTCGATGAAGTCCATCATTGAGCACTTGACCCAAAGAAATATACCTGCAACTAGTCCTCAACAACCAAGCAAAGAAAGAATATGGTGATATATATGATGTTAACAGATTCAATAGAATAATCCATTAACATACATAAAAAATACTCCCATGGAATAATAATTCAAATAGTTGCAAGATATCAATTGGACGGGAAAATAGTATTTCTATTAATATATGATTAGCAGAAGTGAAAAAGTTACATACTTCCATGTCGGCATGGTTCGGAACCGAGCAACTAATTTCCTTCCAGCTGGGCCTCCACCACTTCAATCCTCCACCACAGACAAGATCATAGAAGAGAGACAATGAAGTTCTCAATCAATAAGGGAAGAGCTTGGGGGTTGAACATTGTGTTCAGAATTAAAGGACAAAGGGATGCAGACTCAATGTGAAGTGAATAATTTATCCAGAGAAACTTTTCTCTCAAAGTTAAATTCTTTCTCCTCCTTTCCATAGGTCAGAATTGGCCCATTTATAGCCTTCAAATGGAACTGAAGGGTCGAGTCAGAGTATTTCTAGTATATGGAAGGCCAAGGATCATTGATCTCTTGTCGTGACATGGAAACCCAACACCATTTTTCATTTTTGGGCACAAATCATGATGTACATGGGTTGTAGTGGTGCAACTTGCGTATACACATGTTGTATAGTAGGCAAGGTGCATATATGTGGAAAAAATGTATTTTTAGCTCTGGGATTTTCAAAAAGGGATGAAAATTATGCATGGGGAAATGGAAAAAAGGCCCTTTGTGCAATATTTCATAGGGTAAGGAAAATATTGATATAACATATGCCCCCTAATGTGTGAGGTCAGAGGAGTATCTGTGATGGTCGAAATACATTATAAAAACCCAAAAGTGGAGTGATGGGAAACCAACTGGAAGAACTAGTTGCTCATTACATTATGCACTGACTTTGCATACATGGTTGCCAATTTGAACTGCACATCCTTGTGAAAATATACCAAACAATTGTCTGTGGCCATGAATAGGAAAATGAAATGTGGTTACATGCCAAAGGATTTCATAGTCATGGACAAGGCCCAGTAGAACCAATCTCAAAATCAATCTAAAGATATCTGTATACAATGGAGTACAATCTGATCTCCCATGATCACTGAAGTCATATAGGTACTGGTCCAATGAAAAGGAAGCAACAAATCAAAAAAGTTGTGGCCACATACTGATGCCTTCAAGTATTCTACACAATCTGCCAAAGGTGCAAGTCTACATCATGTGAATCAAGGAGTTGAGGTCGAACACAATGAGACATCATTTGATTACCGGTAATTGAGGTATACCATTAACAAACGTGAGACAACCTACCGATGATGAAAGTAGGTGTCAAGGCACCAAGTACATTCTTACAAGTGTGAATAAAGGAGTCGGGCTTGAACACTTGAAGAATCTATCGATCATGAGACATTGATGTATTCCCAACTGTTGATGGTGAGAGAAACTGCCATTAATGACTGCAAGCCTCAAGGTACTCATAGGAATCCAAGTCTCGTTTCCAGAATAGATGAGTTGATGTCAATGGAAGGAGATCCACTGAAAGGAGAGAATTAAGGCATCTATCATCATTCATCACAAGGTACAAAGAAAGAGCTTCATGATTTGGAGGAAATCAGACAAAGAACATGTTCACGAACCAACGACCTTGTGCATATTTCACGTGTGCCAAGTGCAAACAGTACACGAAAAAGACCCTCTAAATAGCAGCCAATGAGGATAACTACTGACAAAGGCGAGGAAACCACCAATAAGGATAATGGCATCCAAGACACTACATGAATCCCAATGTGTGAATAGATGTCTTGGTCTCGAACACAAGGGAAACCACCGAGTCAACGAACAATGATGAAATGTCGACTATTGGGTTCAAGGTTACCTACCAATGATGAAAGTAGGACCAGGGTGCAATATAAGAATACAACATCATGTGATTTTGAGACAAAATGAGGGTATACATGACATGCAAAGTCAATATTTCCGAGGAATGGCCGACACAAGTTGATAGATTTCCTTTGAACAAGAGCATGAGACATATGGACGACTCTAACAACATAGACTCAATAATGAAACCATGAGATGCAGGAGGCATCAATGAAATTCTCCATATGGACTAAAAGAGTAACCAGCCAGTGGAAAAAACTCTCTGTAACGAGTTCAGCTTCCTAAGGCCATTCTAAACCTAAAATTATGATGACATGTGGTCTCAATAACATTGTGCTCTATTTAAAGGCAACACAACTACTACCGATAATAGATAATACTCCCTTCTCTCCCGTCTTTTTTTGTTTTTTTATAGTCAAATGAATGCTATGATACAAAGGAGGAAACATGTGTCACAAGTAAGCAAAACTAGTTCCATTAGTGGAACATACCTATGCTCAATGCAAGGAGATGCATGTGAGAGATGGACACTTGGGGGAATGTTCCCTCCTAGGTATAGGGTGTCAAATTGCAAAGGATATAAATGAGGCTCTTCTTGGTTCAGGATGAAAAAATACTAAGGCAAACGATTTATAATACAAAGCGAGAACTGACTATAGGCTCAATACTGCAAGTAAGGGCATGAGATACAATCACAAATTAACGCCAAAAAATGTCCTTTTTCATAATCATAGTCTACTTGGTGTGAAAAAGGGATAAACTTTACGAGTGTGAAAGAGACAAGTTCACTCGAAAATATTTTTTCTTTTTGAAAATGAGTTGGAAAAAAGATTAAATAAGACTCATGACCTTTTAAGTCCAATTTAACAAGTGTGAAAGGGACAAATTCCCTCGGCAATATTTTCATTTTTTAAATGAGTCGAAAAAGAGCTTAACTCAGACTCGCTTGGGAGTTTCTAGGCAGCATGTCATGAGGGAGGCCAAGGCTCCCATGTTGGACTTCTATGGAAAGTCAGTATCTTACAAATAACCGACATAAGCTTGGGAAAACCCAAAGCTATCCAAGTCAAGGAGGATAAAGTGCTAGTGGAGGTTATTGTCTTCGTGATATATCAGATAATGTCTCTTACTGGAAAGGACATAGGTGTAGGCATTGGATACCCCACAAGACCATCCCAATCAAAGGGAGCTTCTCCAAGACTTAAAGGGAGAGTACTTGGGGAGAGTAAATCTTTCTCTTGTTCAGAAGGTGCAATATCAAAAATGTTGACGACATGGTTGAAGGATGCATCACCCTCAAAATGGAGAGTTGGATTGACTAGAGATTTCACGGGTACGACTACTTCTTCAATTCTAGGTTGAAGAGGATGTGTGATAAAATGGATAGGGGACACATCACCCTCAACAACGGGGGTATGGTCAAGAGAGGATTTCAATGACATGATTGTCATTTCAATCAAAGGATAAAAAAGGTGTGGAGAAACCATAGACACCTCAAAACCCAAAGGGCCCTCAGGTGAGAACCACACTTCTGGTATCCTAGCAGTAGTTGGACACAAACGAGTAAGGTGATTTCCTTCACAAGTACTACAAAGGAATTTAGGATTACGTCTGAGATGTCTAGGATTCTCAATGCCCCCAGCATCATTCAAAACAACTGGTGACATGCTCTCAATGTGACTGGCATAGGTGAGAGAGTCATCTCCCACATGATGTACAAAGGTTGGAGATGTGACATTGATATGACTCGTGGCGACTAGAGTGATGCTCCCAATATGACTAGCAATGATTGGTTGTGGGTATTCAACATGAGTTGCATAGGTTGTCATCCCATATCCAACATGACTTTCAGAGGTTGGTGATGGAGCTCTAGTATGACTAGCAGTGACTGGACTAGCGGTGGTGGGTTGTGGCATTTGATACCAAGGTCCAGGGAAAGATTGGCTTTGAAACATTGTAGGCTAGGAAGGGTCCTGGTTTACCCCCCTGTCCCTATCCAGAAAGGTAGTATCGTCCACCTAACTGATCCAAAGAGGTTTGAATGAGCATCATCACTAAATTATGTGAAGAGACGAAAGTGTGATAAGGATTATTCGAGTGAGGATATAGGCTTCCCCCATGTGAAGGGGTTCCATGAAGAGGGTAGCCCGAACCGTAAAATTGATTCTCCCCATATGAAAGACCCGGGGATATATGTGGACCCACCATGGGAAAATTATTTCGTAGGAAATGACATGGAGGATGAAGGATACACAGATGGGGTGTAATAAGTAGAATAAGCACCCATTTGAGTACTATCTCCTGAAAAAACATAGCTAGGACTGGATTCGGAAGAGGGGAGGTTCCAACCTTTCACTGTGAGAGATGGTTGAGGGGCATGACTCATATCAAATGAAGATGCACGCAGTGAGGCCATGGTGCCCCCAAATCCATTGCAAGGATTCATATAAGTGGGCCAGGGAGAGGATGGAAAGGGTGAAGGCAAATTCAACATATCAACAGGAAAATTATTAGAGACCCAAGGCATGGATTGAGCGTCATAATTTTGCATACCATTATGAAAAGTGGATGGATTTGTCCCCATGAAATGAGTGAACATCATGGGGGGGTAGCGGTAAATGAAGGAGCCAAAGGAGCTCCACTATCCATGAAAATAAAAACTTAGTATAAAATCCTAGGGTCAACTAGTAATCAAAGATCACACCAAAAAGTAATCAAACAACCAATATGCACACAAACGAGATAAAGTGGTTGAAAGGGGTCTCCCTCCATAAAGTAGGTATGTCTCACCCAAAAGGTACCTGAGACTCCCTGCTAAAGATTGGACGTAACAAAATCAGTTATAAGGGCCCTCATGGGCTTAAGAACTAGTCAGTCAGATCCCCCTGGAGAGGTATTCCTCCATAAAGGTTGTGTGTTGTCTGACCCTTATCTGACCTAGGGTACCTATAGAATAACCCCTGCAAGTAACCTATCTGGCACCTAAGTCAAGTAACTAAGGAACCATTGTATAATCGATGCACAGTCGAGTAGTCGTAAGTTAGGTCCACCGTATGGGCAGGGTAGCAAAGCCCAAAACCTTGAAAGGACCGCCTCTCATGGAGGTAAGGGCACTAACAAGATCCCCAAATATGAATAGATACCCAGAAATATCTCTAACACTAAGAAGGTATTAGGGGGATATCCCTTCAACCAACCTCGCACGACCTCATGATTAAATCCGGTGTAAGCGGAGCCTCCTGATATTACCAATTATACAATCAATTTATCCACTCCCTTAGTCAAACACATATGTTGATTTAATAGCCTTGGAGAAGTTTACTCACAAAATCATATTCCAGGGCACTAATTCCTAAGCTAGTTTGTGCACCCTAGAAAATAAAATCATTACTAGTCAGTTTTAAATTATAGTGTTAATTTTAATGGACGTGCTTACTCAAAAATGTATGGTAGTGAAACTCATGATGTTATGACTCAACAATTAAAGTAAATATGAATAAAATGCAAAGTCCTAACTCCAATTTTCAATGAATGATATGCTTCTTAAAAAAATGCAATTTTCAATTTCAACTCTGCAATTCTGAATAAGAATGCAATCTTTCTTTACATGCACTAGGCTAAATTCCAAAGACTCAAAAGATCAAAATGCCAATCAATGAAAAATGCCTAATATTTTTGTATTTTCAATATAAGGAAAATGAAAATGCATGGACTGAACAACAACTTGATATATAAAGACTCTATTGTGTATGGAAAGAGACAACTCAAGTAGGATACCAAGAAGAAAAACACCCAACCCAATGTACAAGGACAATCAAAATTAAAATATGATGATAAAGACTCCACCCCAAAATTCAACCAAAGGCAGGTTTCTTGTCATCCCACAGACACTTAACAGTCACTATAGAGACCCTAGAAGACTCAACAATTATCAAAACCTACCCAACAACCACCAAACCCAGTAAACAAGAAAAATAGGTTGATGTACGCGACTGTTCAAGGAAACAACATGTATGTACGCAGCTTGCAGAAGGACAACACGCGTATATACACGACTGTCAAACAAAAACCCATGTATATGTTTCAAAAACACAACTAGGAAAAGGAGAAGGTTGAAATACTTAGACCCAGAGTGAACAAAGGTTGTCAAGCAATGATACGACAAGAAATGCAACAGGAACAAGAGAAATCGAAGGAGAAAAACACTCCAAACCACAAGAAAGAATAATCAATCCCCAGTATGGTCGCCAAATCTATTACAAGAAAAATCTCTCTATGGCTAGGGGCAAACCACAACAAACGGAAATGACTGCGAAAATCAACTCTATTCTCAAGTATGCTATATAAACAAATATGCTAGCAAGATAAGATAAAAGGCCTACCTCGTCCAGACGTTCAATGAAGTCCACCATTGAGCACTTGACCCAAATAAATATACCAACAACTAGTCCTCAACAACCAAGCAAAGAAAACATATGGTGATATATATGATGTTAGCACATACGCCCATGGAATAATAATTCAAATATTTGCAAGATATCAATTGGATGGGAAAAGAGCATTTATATTAATATATGATCAACAGAAGTGAAAAGTTACAGACTTTTGTGTCAGCACGGTTCAGAACCGATAAACTAAGTTCCTTCCAGTTGGGCCTCCACCACAGGTAATCTCATAGAAGAGAGACAATGAAGTTCTCAATCAATAAGGGAAGATCTTGGGGGTTGAACACTATGTTCATATTTAAAGGACAAAGGGATGCAGACTCAAAGTGAAGTGAATAATTTCTCCAGAGAAACTTGTTGGACACACCTACCACACTTAGAGGGGGGGTGAATGAGTGTGGGGCTCTTTTTCCCAAAACTGCCCTCTTGCACAAAAACTCATCAATTAGCATTCAACATTTATTCATTACCCATTGTTTTCATTTATAACCAGTTAG
>SNQJ01S0130120.1:13708-25949 GCA_010110895.2 Picea sitchensis
TAAGATCCAAGAAGTCATCAGAAATGAAAGGAACCTAATGCATATATAAGAGGGTTATAATGATCAAACATGACACATACCATGATACCTCGGACCAATTACCTCATGAAGCAAGAGTCCTCTCCAATGCAAGTCCAAGCCGGTGGTGATGGAAGCTGCTGCTGCTGACAGGACAACTCTGGCGGAAAAGAAGAAAGATGGGCCCTCCAAGGCTATGCTCAGGTCGATCCTGCTCTTGTCACTTCATGTCTAGGACCTGTGGGCCTCGAGACATGATCTCCTAGCTATCCCTAGATATCGGGGATAACAGTACAAAACCCTAGAGGTAAACAAAAAATATAAAATTACTTGCACAAATTGTTGAGAATATCCTTGGGTGGAAGAGCGTTTGGAAAAGGTACACTTACGAATCAATGAAGCCCAAATATTTCATTGAAGGAACACAATATTTTTCCAAAAATGGTAGTGGAAATGAGTGGTAAAAAAACTTAATAAGAATGACACCCCGAGACCCACAAAGGAGACTAAGACCAATGATAAGGAACAAATGCAATGCAAGGTTTAAGCATACTATTTGAAACAATTGAAACCATAGACATCCTAAATCAAGTACATATGCAATTACAGGAAGAGATTCACATAGGGGCTGCCAACGAATATGCAATTTGGAGTCGGTGAAGTTAGAGTTAGTGAAGTTAGGTTCAATTTTATCTCTACATTGTAGGTTCGAAACTGGTGGAGTTCCAACAAAGTAACACGGGTCCATACAAAATAGAGGGGTAGTTTGGAGATGGTGAAGGAAATAGTCTTATTTCTACGACTTCTACGGGAGTAGCACACAACCATGAGTAGGAGAATGAGAATTGGAGTATCCTAAGAAATCTGAAGAGGTGATTGGAATAGAAATGGAAATTTGGGTAGTGGAGGAGTTCCTATTGGATCTCTCCTCATCCAATTTAGTCCATGAAAGAGTAGAGGAGTCCTTTGATCTCAACCACTCATCAAAACAATGCCGCAGAGGAGTCCCTTGATCTCAGCCAATTCAATTTTAACATTAACAGGCTGATCCTGCACACCTCCAAATCTGCTGGTCAAAAAGGAATGTTGTTGTTTTGTAGCGGTATCAGTAGGGAAGTTGGACTGGAAATTGAGTGGGCTCATTTTCGAAGGCATCAAGGAACACCATCCACTGTCCACTGATGAACTCAACATTGACTAGGAATCGATACCCAAACCTCTCAAAGTCCCAGAAACTTCGCTAGATAAGAACACATGCTCATCGATGTCTCCTTTCATATACCTAATAACATAAAAGAAGAAATTGCCAATGCCAACCCAAAGAAATACATATTCCAGTTCAATTCCAGGATGATATATGAGTTCAATCATTCGACAATTTTTAAAAATAGGAGTGGCTAATCATCAAATGTTTGACCCATTTTAATCAGTATGAGTCACAAGTCCTTTAAGATGTGGGGGTGTGAGGGTCAAGATGACAGGAGGAAATTCTTATCCAAATGCGGCTTGAGAGTCGGACAAAGGCATAATAAACTATCATGATAATTTTCTCAAAGAATAAACTATGCAGTAAAACTTAGAATATGTACATGTTCAGCGTCACGCATGGACCAGTGGAAATAAATTTAACGGCCGAGTGTTCCATCACCTCCTAGGGCCTGTTGGATCATCATTCGATAGATTCCATTCCAGAACTCCGTGTGATTAAAATTTGACATCAGGACCTCAATGGATGCATTAAAAAGAGGAAAAAAACTACGATTAAAGAAATCTCGATACTCACCGTGAGATATATCTCCATAATGTTGGCTCACAGAATGCTTCTCCATGATCGCCTATGGTTGTAAGGTGCTAGGGTTTCTTCCTCTCTCAGGGTTCACATACACGGACATAATAGAACCGAGAACAATCACATACACAGACATAACACAACATAAACACAAACATAATTTCTCATGAAGGACAGTCCAAGGTGAATGGTAATTGGACAGGGGTCGGGTTCCAAGTGGCCATGGACAGACGATGAAGGCTTGGAAAAAACCGCCCCCTTAAAAACACCTTCAGTGTAATTGAGAATAAATAAATATTATGGAATATGGCTGCCTAAAAACGATCGCTAGGTAGAAAATTTTATAGGCAGAGGCTCTATTATGAATCTCAAACAACTATGAAAACCTTTTATCATAATAATAATTGTAGAAGAAGATTACAAAAGAAAAATCCTCTGATTTAGAATTCGAAAGGAAAAAAAGAAGAGGCAACCTACGACGGATAAAACAGGAGCATGGTCACTGTCTAAAATATGAAGAAAGAAGTTGATTCGAACGAAAATTACCTGAAACTCAAACGATAGAGACGCTCTCGGTTGCTTCCCTTGTCGTTTGTGGATAACTCTCCAAAGCGATTGTTAATAGGATGCGAACAATTTTTTATTCATGTGGGCACGTGGCATTGTTTAATACGTTGCGGACATACTCCTAAACAGGAAACAAAAAGTAGTGCGAGAAATTCATGGTGGAAAACCTGCAAGAAAGTTCGAGAGATCCATGTATAGAACTTCAAGATGATTTTGTTATAGAGGTTTTGAATGTGTCACTATCCTATGCAGAGCCCAACCTGTATAGTGATCCTATCTTCCTTCTTCCTACTCAAATCTGGATAGAGTATGTCGTTGGAGCCTACTCATGAAACTCCATGGGAGGAAGTCACAGATAAGTAGCGGGGAAGTGCACTTCTTTTTGTTTCCCATGTAGGAGTCTATTTTACTTGGCAAACTTGGGAACAATTTTTTATTCTTTATAACTAGCCTCATCTATATGGAGTGCATCTTACTCTTTATTTGCAACAAATTCAAAGATCAGTGAGAGAATCTCCCACCGATCCTCTGAGATAGCTTGGAAAGTGTGAAAAATGGCCTTCAAGAGGTCCAAGATCTCATTGATCTTGCGAAACGACAACGGTGACAGTTTCTCGGTTGTTGCCTCCCCTGCAACCCCAAGCTCCCTACATAGATAAACGAATGGAGGACAAATATATTTGACCAACTCTTCCAACAACTTCATTATGCTATTTCAAGAGTTGCCCATACTACAATGATTGTGGACTACACACAACCTCAAGCAGAGGTGCTTCTTCAATCTCTACATGACCATAAATATTCCTTCTATCGCTAGCCCACGAGTAATAACCTTCTATCGCAAGCGAACCATCCCGTTTGTGTTTCCACATCGGCTAAAACTCAACATTGTTTTGAGACTACGAGCAAGACAAAACTATTATAAAACATAAACTATTAATGTGATCATGGAACCCACTCCTAAAAAACCCTTGAAGGAAACACTGCATATCTGTTAAGGAAACCCATTATTTTCCAATTTCCATCTTTAAAAAAATTGATTTTTATAACTTTTATAAAATTAAATTATTTCTTTAAAAAAATTGTTTTTTTTTTTTTTAAATTATACAATTTTTTTATAAATATTTAAATTATGTAATTTTTTTATAAATTTAAATATTTTTATAAAAATATAATAAAATATCATTAACAATTTATCTTTTTTTTTAAATATTATTATTTTTTAAATTATATAAATTTTTTATAAATACACAAATTTGGTAATCCAAGTACAAATACATAACATCTCCTCACAATATATGATGTCATACGGATGTCACTATTGTTATGCTTTTTTTTCCAAGAAAAAATTGCTCGAGTTTATAATTTAATTATAAAAACCATTTACATATACAAACTGCCCTGTACGCTTTTGCCAGCAGTAATAGCAGACTCGCCAAGAGAATACATATGCAAACTGCCCTATACGCTTTGGCCAGCAGTAACAACAGACACGCCAAGAGAACAATCTCCAATGTTGCATCCGATCAGTGGAAATCAGACAAGCAAGAAGACGGCCAAAAATATAGGATCATGGATCGATTCTAACCAGTCACAAATCCTGTCACAATAAAAGGATCACTCCGTCATTCAAAAATATCATATGTGGATATGGAGCTCTCAGTTCCTTCATCACAATGGAGGACCGAGAGTCTACCAACCTCCCCGCAGAGAGCTCTCTTAGAGAGAGCATCGGCCTCCCTGTTATGTGACCTGGAGATATGAAGAAAATTGATGTCAGAGAAGCTAGAGGAAAGTATCCTCGTTTTATCCATCCAACCTGCAATATGAACCGAGTGAAGATTGCTTTTCTGGTTAATCCAGTCAATGATGACTCTCGAGTCACCAAGAACAAGAAGGTGATCTAAAGACCAGAAGGAGGCCAAAATGAGGGTGGCCCACAACCCTAATAGCTCGGCTTTTGTGTTAGTGCCTTCCCCACAGTTAAGGAACCATTTAGTGATTCTCCTCGAATGCGATTTAAAAAATCCACCAGCCCCGCAGCAGTGGCCATTTGACAAAGCAGCTCCGTCAACACATGCGATAGTGTTGCCTTCTGTCAGAGTGATGTCGTAAGATTTGTGGGAGATGGATTTAATCGAGGAGGGCTGCCAATGGAAATTTGTCAAAATGCGATGGATTACCGTATTACAGGAGGGTAAGCGGTTTTCAAAAATCGCTCTGTTTCTTTCTGCCCAAATTTGCCAGCAAGCATGTACAACCAATGTCGGGGGGGCACATTTATTGGATAGCCAGCAGGTAATACTATCTGTAAGGTTGGAACCGCTCCAGGTAGTCGAAAGAGAAAAATGAGAGATCAGGCAATTCCAGATTTCCTTTGTGAAGAGACAATGGACCAGTAGGTGGCTTACATCCTCCGAGGAGTGTCTGCATAGTAGGCATAAGCCAGGACCCTCCCAGCCCCTACGATTTAGCACGTCCCAGGTGAGTAGTTTTCCGATACCAGCTAACCAAAAGAACAGTTTTAGTTTGATTGGGATCACCCAATCCCAAATCTTCCGCATCCAAGAGTGATCAGTAATCAAATGCTGCTGGTGGATAAGTGCCACATATAGATTTTTTACCGAGATGGTGCCAGAGCCATCCCCTCCAGCCCATAAAAGACTATCCGACGAATCGGTCAGAGAGATGCCGGCTCTTTTGAGCTCTGTTGTAAAGCGTTTCCATTCGGTGGCAAGTGAATCATCAAGGAGTAGGTGTCTGCTATCCCGCCAGGAATCAGGAAGAGAGCTCGCTCTTCTTGGGACGCTTAACAGTGCAAGAGTCGGACAGTTCAGAGAGCCAAGTCGCGAGCACAGTGAGGGCGAAAGGATCGAAGACTCTCCCATGCCTAGTATCATATCTTTGCCCACTTTGATGTTTATCCCCGTTCCTGGTTTCCACCTTAGCCAGTGGAGAACCACCTTAGAAGAAGCAACAAGTCCTTTCCAAGTAGGGGACGCCCAATTCTGCAGGAGAGATGGCCTTCTGAGCCATTGGAGAAACGGCCTGGAACCTAAATACTTATCAAGGATGATTCGGCTCCATATACTGTCATGATTAGTTGCTCTCCAAAAGGAATTGGCCAGGAGGGCCATGTTGAAGGAGGCAAGATCCTTTAGTCCCCAACCCCCTGCCTTTCGAGGCTTGGATAGTGTTTTCCAGCAGCAAAGATGAAAACGATGATGGCCGATTTGGTCGTTCCACAGAAAGTTGAAGGACAGCCGTCTAAGATGATTAAGAATCTTGGACGGTAAACGCTCCAGTGTCATCCAGTAGACTGCGAGGCTCTCCAACACCGATTTGACAAGGATGTAGCGTCCTCCCAATGAAAGCCACTTGTAGCACCAGAACCCGATTCTTTTTTCAAAAAGGGTTATAAGCCAGTTCCAGTCTCTAGGAGTGGAAGCTCCCAATCTCAGCGGGAATCCAAGGTAGGTGAACCCCTCAAGCAGATCAATAAAGGTGAAAGGTAAAGAAGCCTGTAGGGGGAGAAGCTCAGCAATTGATAGACCCCAGTAGTGGATGGAGGACTTGGAGGGATTGATGGTGAGGCCCGAGGCTGAGCTGAAGATTTTGAGCACATCAAGGATTAAAAGCCACTCAGCTGGATTAGCTTTGGAGAGAATGAGAACGTCGTCCACAAAGATAAGGTGTAGGATTTTAACAAATTTAGAGACTTTTATGCCAGAAAACGGATGGTCGTTGTAGCTTTTGGTGAGAAGTAGGCTGAGGCTTTCCATTATCAGGATAAAAAGGTAGGGGGAGAGGGGGCATCCCTGTCTAAGTCCCCTGCCACTTTTGAAGGAACTGGTAGGTTCACCGTTGACTAAAACCGCAAAATTTGCGCTTGTTACACAAGCAAGGATCCATTGAATGAATTTATTTCCAAACCCAACAGCATGTAGTACTAACCTTAAGAACCCCCAATCAACACAGTCAAAAGCTCGTTTGAGGTCCAATTTTAGAATTAGTGCCTTTTGTTTTTTCTGTTTGATACTATGAATGCATTCTTGGGCGGCTCCGATAGCATCATGAATCCTCCTTCCTTTCAAGAAACCTAACTGTTCCGCAGAGATACATCTGTCAAGGAATGGCTTGATTCTGTTCGATATCACTTTGGAGATTAATTTGTAGATGAGATTGCATAAGGAGATCGGACGATAATCGCTGAAAGTGAGTGTAGTGGTTGATTTTGGGATCAAAACCAGAAATGTGGAATTTAGACTACCAAGTATCTTACCTGTTATGCGGGAGTCTTCGACCATCAGGAGGAGGTCCTCACCGACGAGGTCAAAAAAGTGAATGAAGAATTCCGATGTCCAGCCGTCAGGGCCCGGACTTCTCTCTTTCTTGAAGTGGAGAAGGATATTCTTCAGTTCGGTGAGTGTAACAGGATTGTAGATCTCGGCTTCTTCCTCAACGGAGATGATTGGAGAGTAAAGACTGGCAGAGGAAACCTGCTCCAGGAGGTTTATGTTACTGGGTGCAGCGTACCGATTCTTGAAGTGTGTTACAGCCTCTGTCTTAATGGCCTCCTGCCCACAGATATCAGCCTCGCTATCATCTTTGATTGACCAGATGATTTTGTTTGATCTGTTAAAACTTGCAACTTTATGAAAAAATTTTGTGTTAGAATCACCGCTTTGAAGCCATGTTGCTCGGCTTCGTAACCTCCAGGCAATTTCCTCCGCTCGCAGGATGGAATTCCGTTGAGATTCCAAAGTCTTCAGGGACATTGCCTCTTCCAATGAGAGTGCAGAGTTGGACGACTTTATAATAAAATAGGAGATTCCGGCATCCAGAGTATCAAGTCGTGTCTGTTCCAGTTTTTTATTGGCATGGTACCAAGATCTGGTTTTATCTTTTAAGGTCTTCAGTTTCCAGACAAGTCGAACCTGGGCGTTTGCTTCAGACAGGAAACACGGATCTTTCCAGACCGCGTGAACAATCTCAGTGTAATCAGCAGCAGAGAGCCAGTGGTAGTTGAATTTGTAGGGGGTCGAGCAAACCCGCGCGGAGGGTCTCAATTTAAGGAAAATGGGGGCATGATCAGAGAAAAACGGATGCTCGACCCAGGAGGAAGGCAGGCCCGGGGAGGAAAGGTAACTATCTGCAACTAGAAAGCGATCAAGTCGCCTTGCAATTGCATCTGGACCAGCTCTGCCGTTGCGCCAAGTTGGGGTCATTCGTGTCGGCAAAATATCAATTAAATTATGGGAATCGAACAGCTCTTTGTAGAAGGTCTCAGAGGAGCCAGACCTATAGGTGCCTCCCCAATTCTCATCGGCTGAGAGTATAAGGTTGAGATCCCCGCCTATAATGAGGTTATGTATAGAAAGGAGGCCCTTATCTGCCAGTGTAGACCAGAACCGCCTCTTGTCCGAACAAGGGCCGTAGATGTTAAGGAGGGCTATATGCTGAGAATTAGCATGACAAAAGCCTCGTAGAAGAATACCACCATTCAATCGGTAAGGTCTAAAATAAAAAAGTCTAGGGTCCCACGCCACTAGTAGCCCCCCCGAATTTCCACAGGAACTGATCGCCACAGTGAACCAGGAGGGACGGAATCTATAAATAAAATCACTGGCAGTGTGGTCTGCCGAAAGGGTCTCTTGCAAGAAGATAACATCAGGCTTTGATCGCTCCAGAAGCCTGCGGAAGGAGGCAGCCTTGAGGGAGCCTCCAATCCCCCGAATGTTGAGGGAAAGAAAAATCATTTAGAACGTGCCAAAGCCTTCAATGCTCTAAGGGCTTTACCTTGCTGAGAATGGTTGTCAGCTCCAGTTTGAGAAGAGATTAAGAGCTCCTTTTGTTTTCTGGAGCTCCGCGTCTGTAGGGGGGATAGCTCTGTACTAATACCTCTAGACCAAATAGCTTTCTCCGGAAGAAGGGGGGTTGAGCTTCCAGCCCCCATGTCTTGACGTATAATCTCTTTTCCCCGAAATATTTGCATTTCAGGCATAATATCCGGTCGGTTAATGGAGGAAGTCTGTTCTGTCAAAGTGTCCAAGAGGCTTAAATCAACATCTTCGGGCTGCCTATAACCAGAGAGGAGCTGTGGAGAGGCTGTCGGTTCTAAAGGAGAAAGGGGAGGACTTGCCTACCTATCAGAAAGTAAGGTAGTACACTGTGGCAGAGCATCTTGTACCGTGGGGAGGCAGCTAGGTGAGGTGTCAAGTGACTCAGGTGAAGCTTCATTCTGTGTAGGGAAAGGGTCAGTGCCACGGGAAGAGAACCAGTGAAAACTTTGGAAGGTATCTTTTTCAGCTACTGAAAGAGTCTTGAAGAGGTTGGGACAGATCAGGTTAAGTTTTGAAAGTGAAGGGTCGACCGTCTCTGGATCAGGAGTGGAGTGGAGGGGTGGGGAGTCCAGGTAAGCAAGTGAAGGGTCGGCATCCATATATGCCGGAGGGTTAATAAAGAGATCAGATTCATCAGCAGGGTCAAAGGGGACTTTACCAGGGCATGAGCGTCTGAGGTGTCCGGTTTCACGGCATAGATTACAGCGGAATGGGAGCCCTAGGTAATCCAGTTTCTGACGAGTTATCCTTCCCCGCCAATCTATATCCAGATTTTCCGGGAGCCCTGCAGTAATATACAGTTCCACCAGCACTCTACCCATCTTCCGCGAGGGGCCAGTAAGAGTCTGGGGTTCAAGAGCAATGAATCTGCCAAGGGAGTCCCCTATAGCTCTGAGGGCATCTGCGTTCCAGAGGTGTAGAGGTAGACCCGGTAGGAGGACCCAAAGATGCCTGAGTTGGAAGTAGTTTGTATCCGGACTGAACGCCATTCTCCATCGCTTGAGCATGAGACTGCTCCCTCCGAAGACCCAGAAAGAGGAGAGAAGTAAGGTAGCATCATCGAGCGAGTTACAATGGAAACCAAGCCATCCCTTAGTAAGATAAAGCACTTCTGGAGAGTAACCAAGAAGAGGCAGCCAATTTAACTTAATCCACTCTTCCAGTGGAAGGGTGCTCAAGCTTTTGTATGAAATCCGGCCTACTAACGTGCAGGTTGACATTTTGCATAAGTTTTCAAATCCAACCCCGTCCCCCAGAACCAGTCGTGAAATAGATTTTTTGGCTTTCCAAACCTTTCGTCCAGGGGTAGCCGAGTGAACAGGGAAGGGGGCCCTGTGGGACGATTTGGTAGGGAGACGAGCACTAAAGGAAGTGTAGTTTTTAACGGGAAGAGTGTCACTGGGTAGCGAAAGGGAGTTTTGTGAAAGTCTGTGTGCTGTCAGTGGAGTTGTGTCAGTTACTGTAGCTCGGAGTGCGGAAGGATGGGGAGCTAGGGATTCCGTTGTAGAATAAACAACAGTTGAACTGGGGAAAGAGTTGTCGGAGCCGGGAGGAGCAGGACTTGAGTCAGGAATAGCTGGAGAAACAGGGATAGAGGAGCGGTTGAGAGTGACAGACTTTGGGGGAAGAGACGTAAAGCTTTTTTCCAAGGAGTCCACATGCTCATAGAATCCGACCTGTTTCCAAAGAAGCTCATCAGATGGATTCAATAGTGTATCGGTTAGTGTATCCATTATGTAAAGTAGTAGGCGACCGCTAATTGTCCACCTGGTTGTCAAAAAGAAAGGATAGGGACAGGTCAGAGCGGGGGAGAACAAAGCAGAGAGAGACTGGCAGCGAGAGGGTCAGGGTAACCCGGCCAAAGCAGAGGTGCTCAGCGCAAGACCGTGGGTTCTTCTCTTATTGAGCAAGAAGACAAAACAAGCCGCAGTGGCAGGAAAGTATAAGAGGAGCTCAGTCCAGGAGAGAGTAACTAACACCTAGAGAAGACAAAAACTGCAAAGTCCAAGTCAGTGGGACAGTCTTTATACGAGTAGGGAGACAGGACAACCCACACAGTCTAGGAACAAACCGCTCAGTCCAGAGAGGTGAGCAAACGCACTGGTAAAAAAGTAGCCGTCAAGGAGCCCCACAGTCCAGTAAAGAAACAAACAACACATTCAGGAAAGAGAGCAAACTTGGAAAACAGTAGCCGTCAAGGTAGACAGTATAAAATCAGCGAAAAGAAAGATAACCACTGTTCAGTGAGCTCCAGTAGTTCACAAAGGCTACCCGGGTCGAAGTGAGTCTGGTTCGCCTGAAACGCCCACGCCATTTCAAAAAATTTTCCCGCTCCCTACTTGACCTCCCGCTCTCTCTCACTACACATCCACACACCAAGGAACATGAACACTACCATAACATTACAAAACTCAAGTACCACAAAAACACAATGTTATAAAAAAAATTAAAAAATATTCATAAGAGAATAAAAAGCAAATCCACAAATTCAATTCATATTATATGTAAGAATTAAAAGGATAACACATAATAAAGGAAAAAAATCCAATAATTTTAAAAATCTTAATTTTTGTTTTTATTATATCAAAGATATAAAAAAGATAAAAACATACTAATAAACAATGATATCATAATTTTAATTAAAGAAGTCGTGTAACATATAAAATAAATTATTTAAATTAAAAAAATATAATTTATTTTTATAAATATTTAAATTATGTAATTTTTTTATAATTTTTTTTTTATTTTATAAAAATATAGTAAAATATTATTAACAATTTATCTTCTTTTAAAAATGTTATTATTTTTTAAATTATATAATTTTTTTTATATAAATTTGAATATTTTATAAAAATACAATGCAATATTTTATTTTACAATATAAAAAAAATCCAATTTTATTTTTTATTTTTTAAATAAAGATAAATTCTTAAAATTGTACTTTCAATCTCATTCAAAAATCTATTTATGTACAGGGTTTCAATTTATGTCATATATATATATATTAAAAATATAGATAAATATTTAGTAAATTGTATATGATAAGTGATTTAGAGAAATAATTTACAAAAATACGTAGAGAAAAAACAAATAAAACTTATAAACATATAGAGGAAAAAATAAGAAATCATAGTAACCACACAATTTTATGGTCAAAACTCAACCATTGCATACAGTTTTCCAAGGAGTTTGCACGGTTATGGGAATGATTGGCATTTTCCGGTGAAAAATGGAAGGAGAAAAACATGATTTCCCTGATGAGGAGATTCAAATTGGAGACCTTGGTTCAGAGAAAATCTTTAATGGTATACCGGGCTCTGATAACTCGAGGAGCTTAGGAGATTCGAACTGGAGACCTCGGTTCAGAGAAAATCTTTAATGGTATACCGAGCTCTGATAGCTCGAGGAGTTTAGGAGATTCAAACTGTATAAAATCTGTGCGATTGTTTGGAGCTTTAAATTTAGGTTTCTTCCTCTCTCAGGGTTCACATACACGGACATAATAGAACAAAGAACAATCACATACAAAGGCATAACACAACAGAAACACAAACATAATTTCTTGGGAATGGTAACATGACAGGTGGACAATCCAGGGTGAATGGTAATTGGATAGGGGGCAGGTTCCAAGTGGCTATGGACAAACGACCAAGGCTTGGACAAAACCGCCCCCTTAAAAACACCTTCGGTGTAATAAAATTTATCATTAAACTAAGTAATTTATGATATTATAAAAATACATTGAACATGTATTGAAATTTGATGTTGAAATATATATTACTAGTAATTAAAAAAATATGTATATTATTTTGAACTTGAAAATTTATACACCAAAATGAAATTATTCATATTGAATCATTATTGCTAATCTTTTTGAACATATTAATCAAATAATATACACTTGTGGTTAAATGTTTCGTAAGTTAAGTTCTATGAAATGTGTACTTCTTTTTCAAATTTTCAAATTATATATTAAAATATTTGTAATTTTTTTTTACTTATCTTCATATTAACTTTATTGAAC
>SNQJ01S0130122.1:0-25949 GCA_010110895.2 Picea sitchensis
TAGCATTGAGGAGGACAATGAAACTTATCCAAGTTGATGGGTTAATCTTTTTCTTAAAGTTGTACTTAGGAAAAAGTACATTAAAAGGTTATGTTTTAATGTTGACTTAATGAGTACTTTTTATAAAGTTAAAGTGAGAAATAATTTAAGTTATGGTCTTTTAATCCTGACCATTGATCTCATAAAGTGTGTGAGGATCAATCTTGGCCCTCCATCCTTTTGGATATAGGGTTTCTCACTTATTGAGTAAAAAGGAGATCGACTTGGTGAGGGGCGCATTATGCACAAGAAAGGGGCGATTTTCTGAAGAGAGAAAGAGGAGAATTGCTTGAGGGTTTGGAGAGAGAGTTTGTAGGGAGAGAGAGGAGGATTCTACACTGAGATTGGCACACATCTTCAACATTGCAGAGGTCTTTTCCTACAGATCTGAAAGCAGCCGTACTAGGTGACGCAGAACCCACGCAGGCAACCGTACAGTTACGCAGAGGCTCATGCAGAGGTGTCTTCTGGTACGATTTGGCTTAGGAGGATTTGCAAAAAGGGGTCGTACATTTGTTGAGGAGGTTTGGCATTTGGCTGGGCCAATTTTATTGTAAGAGATCTCTATATTTTCTTGCTCAATAATAATAAAATCCAAATCTGTTGCACTGGTTTTACCTCCAGGGTTTTTCCAGGGACGAATTGTCCAAAAATTACTTGTGTACATGTGATGTGATTGTTGTTATCTTTTACTGTTAAGTTCATGGTTATTATTTCTGCTGTGTATTATTTATTTGTGAAGAAAACCTGGCATAATCAGTTAACAGATAAATTAATTGGTTTAGTGAACTGGGTTTAGAGAAATTTCACATGGCATCAGAGTAGGACTGTTGAAGAAGCAACATTATATTTAGATCTGCAGCAGAAAGTTTAGATCTGTAGCAGAGGGTTTCAAATCTGCAGCCAAAAATTCAGATCTGCAGCAGAGAATTTCAGATCTATAGCAGAAAGTTCAGATCTGCAGCAGAAAGTTCAGATCTGCATTAGAAGAGTTCAAATCTGCAAAACAACAAATTATATTGCAGCACAAAATATTTTTCAGAAATGGCCATGAGTATGAGTGTTGAGGATAGGCTTCAGGGGGCTCAGAATTACCCCACCTGGAAGGAGAGGATGACTATGGTGTTGGAGGTAAATGAAGTCCTTGAGCATACACCAGAGACTGCAACTGCTCCCACAAATGTAGCTCAACTAGCCATCTGGAAGAAGGGTGAGGAAAAAGCAAAGAGCTCGATTCTTGATGGGATAAAGGATCATGTGTTCCCGCATCTTTCAGGAAAGACTACCGCAAAAGACATGTAGAAGGCCCTGAGTGACCTATAGGCTATACCAAAACAAAAATGAAAACAGGGTGATGGCTCTGCGCAAGGAGTTGCGTGGGACCAAGATGGCCAAAGGTGAGGGTGTAATACCTTATCTTACCAGGATAACTCAGATAAGGGATGAGCTTGCAGCAGTTGGTGCAATAGTAGATGAAACCGAGATGGTGTGTATTGCATTGGATGGCTTTATGAAGTCATGGGACGTCTTTGTCCGTGGAGTAGTTTCTCGGGAGAAACTCCCTGATTGGCAGCGGCTATGGGATGATTTTGTGCAAGAAGAGATCAGACTTGGTCAGTTGGGATCTTCATCTTCACGACATACTGTGGATGAAGAAGGCATGGCTCTTGCGAGGAAAGGCAAGGGAAAGAAGAAGAAAGGTGGAAAGAAGAAAAACATTGACTTTTCTAAAGTCAAATGTTTTCAGTGTCACAAGATGGGACACTTTGCCTCACAATGTCCAGAGAAGAAAAAGAAGAACCAACCACAGATGGCAGCTTCTGCAGTAGTAGATGAGTTTGCTAAAAGCTTCGAGGAGGATTTTTTCTTCATAGCTTGTATGTCTAGCGCAACAGTCTCAGACATGTGGTTTGTGGACAGTGGAGCATCTTGTCATATGACAAGGCTCAAGGAGTATTTTACTAGGCTACAGGAGGGAGGCGTGAATCTGGTTATAGAGCTCGGAGATGACACGCGTTACAAGGCTCAAGGGGTTGGCATAGTCTCGTTTCAGAGGGAGTCGGGTAAACCACTTCGGTTTGCTGACGTATTATATGTTCCAGGGTTGACTAAGAACCTCATCTCTGTCTCTGCTCTTGAGGATAAAGGGTATGAGGTCAGCTTCCGTAAGGGAAGGGTGTTCGTCAGGTCAGCAGGGTTAAGCGAGAAGATGAACAGGATGATTGGGGTTCGAGAAGAGAAGGTGTACAAACTACATTTTCATCCAGGGAGAGCATTGGTCAGTACAACCACAGATATGGGTGAGTTGTGGCACAGAAGGATGGCACACTTACACTTTGGTGTGCTNGTCATATGACAAGGCTCAAGGAGTATTTTACTAGGCTACAGGAGGGAGGCGTGAATCTGGTTATAGAGCTCGGAGATGACACGCGTTACAAGGCTCAAGGGGTTGGCATAGTCTCGTTTCAGAGGGAGTCGGGTAAACCACTTTGGTTTGCTGACGTATTATATGTTCCAGGGTTGACTAAGAACCTCATCTCTGTCTCTGCTCTTGAGGATAAAGGGTATGAGGTCAGCTTCCGTAAGGGAAGGGTGTTCGTCAGGTCAGCAGGGTTAAGTGAGAAGATGAACAGGATGATTGGGGTTCGAGAAGAGAAGGTGTACAAACTACATTTTCATCCAGGGAGAGCATTGGTCAGTACAACCACAGATATGGGTGAGTTGTGGCACAGAAGGATGGCACACTTACACTTTGGTGTGCTGGGACACTTGAGACAGGCAGTCACTGGATTGCCTAAGTTCACAACAGAGAGGCATGATCCTTGCAAGGGTTGTGCATTGGGCAAATATGTCCGGAAACCATTTCCATCGAGTGAGCATAGGTCCAAGGGAGTGTTGGATTTGATACATTCAGATGTATGTGGTCCGACGAGTGTGGAGCCAGTAGGAGGCTCCAAGTACTTTGTCTTGTTTATTGATGACTACTCTAGGAAGACCTGGATCTCCTTTTTGAAGACCAAGGATGAGGTACTAGACCATATGTGAGTCATCTTCACATCTGGGGCAACGCATGTTACTGTCATGTCCCTTCTGAGAAAAGGATAAAGATGGACCCCACTGCAGTTAAGGCGTTGCTTGTTGGTTACAATGAGGCTTCCAAGGCCTACATGATCTATGTGCCAGCACGCAGGAAGGTCATTGTGTGTAGGGATGTACAGTTCAAGGAGGAGCGTGCATTGAGGAGGTCTAGAGACTTGCCAACAGGTATAGATATCCAACAGGGACATGACTCAGGGGTCAAGATAGAGGAGGCAAAGGGTCAGAGCACAGGATCACAACAACAGACACAGGGTACAGGATCAGGTACAGGTGTTCAGAGAGAAACTGTTGGACAGGATCATCGGGAGTTAGATGAGGAGGAGGAGCAACATGATGCAGTTCCACAGGAGCAGGACACTAGACCACGACCTAAGTGGTATAAGACTACAGTCAGTGATTCTAGGTTGGTAGGGCTTCCAGAGAGAGACTTCAAACGAAGTAAACCACTAGAGAGATTTGGATATGTTGCATTGATGACTTAGCTCATTGATGTTGAGCCTTCCAGCTATGAGCAGGCTGCATAGCATGGAGTGTGGCAGGAGGCCATGATGGAGGAATATGCCTCCATTATGAAGAATGATGTATGGGAGGTGGTGCCTAGGCCAGAAGGAAAGAAGGTGGTTGGATCCAAGTGGATCTATAAGGTCAAGCATGCAGCAAATGGAAGCGTGGATAAGTACAAAGCTTGCTTTGTGGCCAAGGGGTTTTCACAACAGAAGGTGTATGTGGTGGTTGTAGCAAACTTTTATAACAACAATAAATAGTAGTAGTTTGCTAGGGTTAGGGTTAGCAATGTTAATAGGATGTTTGAGAGAGTGAGAAATTTGATTTTAATAGCTACTTCAACAACAAGAACACCTCTAGACTAGTGTTGTTGTCCTCTAGGGATTATGGAGTCACAAATGCATTAACTTGAAGATTGAACTAGGTGAAACAAAAGAGGTAAGGTCCAAACCCTAAGGTGCAAGCACTTTTGGGCCTTAGGCTTTAGACTTTAAGGAAGAAGGTACCTAGGGTGCAAACACTTTTGGGCCCTAGGTGTCATTTTTCTCTTCTTCTAGCTTCACTTAGGTCAATGATCAAAGTCTAGGGTTAAAACCCTAAAATGCAAACACTTTTGGGCCTTAGGCTTTTAACCCTAGCAAGAACGCTTCACAGATTTGGGCAATAAAGGCTTTGCGAGGGAAAGAAACACTTATGGTTCCCTCTTAGGGTTTCAACAAGACAAAGAATAATTGCAACAAGATAGTAATTCAACCTTTAGCATTAACAAGAGACATAAAATTGCAGAAATTACTTCTCCCAAGAATCAAGACCACCAAAACCCTAATTGCAGAAATTTATCATCCTAAAGAGAAAAGTATACACAAAGAACCTCCTCCAAAGCTAGTGCATGAGTGAAAGAGACAGAGAGAAGAAAATAGCGAAATTTTTGAGAGTTACCCCCACTCAAGTGAGTGAGGAAGTCACGATGAATGAAATATCCAAGCGCTAGCCTCTTTATATGAGGAAAACCTAGCACATTTGTCCACATAATCAAGTGAAATAACAATATAAGTGGGGCTTGTTGCCATCCTAATACACACCTGGGTTATCGTGGAAGAAACCTTCAATCCACTTGGTGTGTCCTTGGGGGCAAGTCTCGAGTCAAGGTGCTGTCACCTGATCCTCGACTCCTCCGTCTAGGCCAACTCCTAGCAAAGCCAAGGGGGGTAGTTCCTATAAAAATAAACTAATGCTTTCTAAACTATGAAAGAAAGAAAACTTTATTCTAGGAGTGTATTACTTGAAAATAAAATTAGATCTACTAACATTTATCATTCACCATCATAATAATCAAAAGTACTTGCTTTGTGGACATGCATATATAACCGTCAGATAATCAAGCGAAATACTATTTCATAAGCATGCATGTGTTTTATAAAAGGATACAAGATCTGCAAGACTTGAGAAATAAAGTTAGATGAAATACATAAATGAAAGGATTGCTCACATGAAAGATAGATTACTCGATGAATAAAATTGCTCGCATAAGACAACAATAAATAGTATGTTTCAACCAGTGCCTTAAATGGAGTCGTGGGCAATGTAGATCGAAGATTTTATTAGGGTTAATTTTGTAGTTAATTTAGTGAAAGTGTTCTAAGAAAATAAAATTTTATCAAAATTTAGCGAAATTGTCTAAGGCAAAAAAGTGGATTTTTTGGGGCTTTAAAAGGTCCTAACTTGGGCTCTTCTTAAAGAGTTTTGTTTGTTGTTTTAGGACAGCAAACATACAATCTTTAAATATCTTAATAAACAATTTAAACTAAACTAACTTTAGATCTCAAACTTAGATGCAAAAAACCTAAAAAAAATGCTTTAAAACTTGCCTAGATTTACCTTTAAAATGAAAGCTTTTAACCTAGATCTAGCAAGTTATGCATGCATGTATTAGATATTGAAAATTAAACATTTAGATCTGTTCTAACATAGCATGCCACCAAAAGAAATAAGTAAGGGAAAGAGCTTATCGAAATTCTGAGTTTTTGCTTGAGCTTGGAAAATTCAAGCTATGGGGCTCTCCTTGATGTGAAAAAGAGGGTGAATGCCTTCTTTAGGAACTCTTTGGAGAGCAAAAGAAGTAACCAAACTTCTTATCCTCTCCAACAGATTAGTTCTACCTGCCATATTAATCCCTGCAAACTCTTGTATTTGGTGTTTCTCTACACAAACAAGCTTCAAAGCACATTAGTTTAACCGAAAACACACATGCATTAAAACAATTGAGTATAGATCAACAAATCAATTGAATAATAAGCAAATTATACAATTCATTCCATCTAGATAAAAGTATCCTTGTGATTAACCAAATAACAAAGAAATTATGCATATAATTAATACAACATCACCTCATAAGTCTAGCAATTCATTCACACATGAGCTCCACACACCATGAGTAGCTCCAAAGACTTTTTATTCCAAATGTGAAAAATGTTGCAGTAGATTTCTTCACCCAAGACTGAACTCCCTAATGAGGGAGGTCGACCTCTCTTAAATAGGAATGGAGGTGATACTTCCTAGGCAAATGCATGCGCTAGGGTTAGGGTTTTGGAGTAGGAGATGCGTGGGTATGAGGGAGTGGCGCACTAGATGAGGAGGAGATGCGTGGGAGTGAAGGGTAGGTAGTGTGTAGTTAAGTGGCAGTGTAGGTAGATGAAGGGGAGTGAACTAGGAGTGAGTGGGAGTGGTGAGTGAGTGAAGTGAGAGAGAGTAGGAGTGAGGTGTGAGTTAAGTGGGACGTGGGCCATAAGAGAGATGCACTAGGGTTTAGGCAATGCGCCACTTAGGATGGGAGTTGAGTTGGAGACTCCTCCCTAACTCCATGTCATCTAAATAGGTCGACCTTCTCATCAGTTAACTAATCTTAAGCCTTTAGTTGACTAAAGACACACAAAAAACATGTCTAAAACATGTTCCCCAGTTCTCCTAAAATTTAGGAGACTTAATTAATTACCCCTTTTTCGTATTTTTCGAGTAATATTAACTTTTTTAGTGATAATAATTACTTTTTAGCCTCAAAAGATGGGAAATAGGGGTTTAGATCATACTTCGGACTGGAAAATGATTGTAAATATGGCATCTGACAATGTTTGATGCCATATTTTTTACATTTATTGACTCAGAATTAATAAATTCCACTTTTGCGGGAATTTAATTAATTCATCAAAACTTAAAAAAAAAACCTATCAAACCTAACCACAATTTCCAAATGACTCGGACACTATGTTCTAGTATGAACTTATATACATTCTGACACTAGACATTGGATTTTCCATGCCAAGACCTGTTTGTCAACACATACTCCGGCTTTGGAGCTAAGTCATTTGAGTGAAAAAACTTAGAAATTATTTTTTTTTCTCACTAAGGCAAGTTGAAAAAATAATTAAGAAGTAGAAAAAAACACTCCGAAGTATGTGCCTACTCCTAGATCAAGGGTGGCCAATAGCCTTTTACAATATCTCATACTTAGGACATTTATTACAATGGTGGAAATGCGGGAAAAGGGGCCCTTTTAAGGCAAGCCGAATCACTGAAATATGCATATATGAGCACTGAATGCTCATTCTCTGGCGGCTCTTCCGGAAATCTAGCTTGTTCAAACTGGTGGATAACAGGGCCGACCCCTCAAGTATCCTCTACAAATGATAAAAATGCAAGATTGCCATTATAAATGCCACACATGTGGTGGCGTCAAGCCTCCCAAGGCTAGAGGAGGGACTCCCAAGGCCACGTGGCATCATCTCAAGGTGAAATCATGGCAAAGGTTGCCTCTCATCATCCATGGTCATGCTCCATCATCAGTGGTACCACAAGGGACATCAAACCCTATCACCATCAAATCCTAGAAGGTGATGTCATCATCCAATGGAGACCAACATCAAGGGTCCAGGGCACTGCGTCCAAGGTGGAGGAGGCTGCATCTTGTCTCTGCATGGTATCTGGTTGTTTGTTGTTGCAACGTCCTCAATCCAATGAATAATAAGCCCCATGTACTCTACCCACCATGTGGGCTTTCAACCCATCTGTGTGTCATCATGACCAAATCTGCAAAAACCAAGCTCATATGTCCATCGTCCAAGGTTTTGAAGATGTGAGAGCTCATGTCGAGAGGCAGAAAGTCACTGGATGACTCACTGCTTTGCATCACACGTGTCAAAATCTTGCAATAAGGGCACGACGTCCTGGGTGAAAACCGAGGACGTCCCTCAAAGAACCATGTTAGGGTCATCCAAAACAAAGCAAAATATAAGACAAGGTAAACCAATGTTCATAAGAGATATTAGTCCTTGAGTCATGCAAAGTAATATGTTACTTAAGATATAATCCATGTAAACAATTCACCTCAGTATCCCCTTCAAGCATCACATCGGCCTAGAACCTCATGTGAGTTTGCAAGTTTGAATTGGGAGGGCCTTCATACAACCCTATTTAGTGTGCCAATGAAGACAGTGAAAAAAAAGACCCAATTAGAGGGATAGGTCATGAGGCAAACAATGAAAGAAAGAAACCCTTCAAGAGTAAGTGTGATAGTGGTATGAATTTGGGCTTACTTCATGGATTATGGTGTCATTAAATCCATTTCTATGAGTGCCTCTGTAGAGGGAGTGCTTGTCCCTTGAGGTACCCTTTCCTCAGTACTTTTTGCATTCTGAACCCATTAATTTCCTTTTGATACCCATTAATTTTTTGCAAGTTCCCTTTACAGGTTTCAAGCTTTTATTCTTTCATTTTCTTATTGGGCTATGGTCCTCCTATAAGTGTGCATTTAGTGCATCAGGATAAGAGGTGATTACCATTAGACAAGGTAGAGCTCAAGCTGGCCTGTGGCTTTTATAAGTTCCCTTTATCATTTTTTACATAGCATATATAGTAGTTGCATCAACCTCTGGGCCTTTAGCCCCTTCTTCTCATGAGAGAATGGACCATGACCCATTACCGAAGTTTAGTGCACTATGATAGGCTCCAGGATGGAAAGTGTTAAGTATGGTGGGGAACGAAACGTTACCCTTGTGAGGGCCACTCAGTAGTACCCCTTTTTCCGGGGTGGTGACAACACGGGACTAGGGCACAGAAGTTGACCACCAAGGTGAAACAAGGAAACAAACATAACTTCCCAAACTAGTGATCAATTATCCAACATCAACCAATGATCCTCATCCACATACCCAGTAAATTAAGCACAACACTTCGCATGAAAGAAGGACTAACATACCTCATGGTGACGCTAGCTTACCATCTCCCATACATTGGGTTGTCTGGATGTGATGAGCTTGGTTGATTTGTAGTTGTAAGAGGCAATCTGAGGGGGGCTGTTGGGCTGCCATTTGTGGACATGTTGATCATCATCATGGTCGGGATCATTGTCTCCATTGCAGGCCATGAGACATGATCTCCTCTAGTTACCCCTAGGCGTGGGGGGTTAACAAGTAGCATACACTCTCTTACATTTTTTTATGCTATGACATGCCAAAGGAACATGAGTATAAAGGCCCAAATTAGGATTAAATTCAGAGTAAGATTGGTATAGTCCAAGTAGAAGTGGAAGGTCACTAGCTTGCAAGACTTTTGTAACATACCAGGATGCCTCCCTTGGCCATTAGGGCACTCAATTTGAAACACCCTCTCTAATAACCAATTGTTATGCTTATTCTAACAACAATATAAACATAATTCATATGCACATAAAGATGCAATGGAAATAAATTTGCATAAATTAAATGCATTTATTAACATATTGCAAATAGAAAACATTCCATAGATAGACAAGCATGAACACTTATTTGTAAATGAAAGCAAGTCCACCAAACTGGTTGTTGATGAGCAATTTACCACCCAACTATAGGAATTAGCTATGGATTCCACCCCCAAGCCAGAGCATGATACCTCCAAGGAAAATAAAGCTCCTATGGGACTCTAATCTCACTTAACCCAACCCATTGCTCTCATCACAAAGCCAATCTACTCACTATTGAGCACTTCAGGGCCTCATCTAGCTATCAATCAGCTATGGCACTTTCTTCACTTCCCTATAGAACACAAGGAAGATCCTCTCTTTCTCTGCTCCACAATCCTTTAGGGATCTTGTTCCCTTCTAGTGTTGGCAAAATAAGTCCAAACTGTTGGTTCCTATTGGGACCGAGGAAGGAAAAAAGTTTTCCATTCCAAAATTTGATTTGAAGTTGAAGGAGAAATTAGGTTCAGATCAACAAGGTTCCAATCAAGGAACATAGACCCCATTACCCTGGGGTTCAACCAAGACGCTGAGATGGCTTACCCAAACATTGTAGGATGCACAAGAACAAATGGGAGCACCTAAATCTACATTTCAAGTGAGTCAACCGCCTAAAACTTTTCCTACTTATGTTGCACTAATGTCTTCCATTCTTGAGATAAAGCCTTCTAGCTTTGAGGAGGTGGATGCAAAGCAGGTATGGCGAGATGCCATGATAGAGTACAACTCCATTTTCAAGAATGATGTTCTAGAGACAGCTCCAAAACCTTCTAAGGAATTAGTGATTGATTCCAAGCATGTAGTTGATGAGAGCACTTGTACAGGTTTGTTACCAAAGGATTCTCTCAAAAAAGAGGGGGTTGACCATGATAAGACTTTTTCTCTAGTTTATAAAGGTTTTGAGGTGCATGGGAAAAATATCCATGTTTGGAGGTTGATTGTAGATTTTCTGAGATCCTATGAGGCTGCCACCTAAGGTCTGTCCTTGACCTTAGTATGGCTCTAAGTTTCAACTGTATGGTTGTCTCCTTTTGCTGTTTTAGGACAGAAACCAGTCATCCCACTTTCTGCTCAATGTTTTGAAGGTTAAGTGCTCTTTTAAGGTGCCCTTGCAAGTGTTTTCTTATCTCAATGTTAGCACATGCAATATAACTTAAAACACATAACACTACTTCTAGATCTTTAACTTTAAAATGCTGATCTACACTTCTAAACATGCATAAATTTGACACGGGTATTTTTGGTCAACATGACCCTAGATTAAACCCCCCCGGGGAAAACCAGTTTGGGATATATGTCTATATAATGATGATCAAAGCAAGAGATACAACAAGTAATACAATACAATACAATGGAACCTGTATACATAGCAAGCTCCTCACAAGCCTTGCCACAAGAACCAGAGAAAAATGTGCCCAAACTCAGGTGTGCTCTCTCCCTTTGTTGCTCTCTGCACTGAAGTGAAGTGCTCTAGCTCCTCTTTGACCCAATGAAGAAATCCCTCAACAGGAATGTGCTCTCCTGTGTTGCCTCTCCACTGAAACTGTCATAAATCGATTCCTCCAAGTAGATCTGCTACCAGGTAGCTGTCAACCCCCTCCACAGGTACACCCTCCTCATAGCAGAAATGATCACCATAAAATAACAGAGGCTAAAGATGGATATCTCTCACCATGAAAGCATGCGCCCTCCCTCTAGCCTCCTCATGCAACTGACCTCATCTCAAGGCCCCAAGTCCTCCTCTCCTGGTGAGCAAATGAAGGAAATAAGTGCGCCTCCTCTCCTAGATGCGCCCCTCCTCCATATAACATGCTCCCTCCAAGAAATAGAAGCTAACACTCAATGGATATGCTCTCCATGCAAGCCCAAAGTACCAAGAGCTTCCTCCTCAATCTCTTAAGGGTTTCTCCCAAACCCTCATCAAGTGCGCCCTCCTCTCCTTGAGAAATGTGCCCCTCTTCTCTTCTCCAAAACTCACAAGTGAAGAATAAGTCTCAAAAATACACTTTACCCTCCTTTAGCCTCCTTTGGCCAAGCCCTAAAAGATCAATGGCCTAGATTAGATCTAGCCAAGTCTAATCAATGGGTGAGATCTCATCCAAAAAATCTCACTAAGGAAACCCACTTTCCTTAGTTTCTTTATGTCTATTAATTCACCCACATTGTGAATTAATTGTCACTTTATGACTTAAGTGACATATTTCACTTTTGACTTAAATCTCCTAAGTCAAAGTGAAAATATAATCATAAAGTAAAGTACAAGGGTAATAGTCTTCCCCCTTTGTGCTTAGAGACTCATAAGCACATGGGGACCACTTTCCAAGGTACCCAAATCTCAACACTCCCTCTTAGCCAAGTCTAATCAATGGGTGAGATCCGATCCAAAAATCTCACTAACGAAACCCACCCTCCTTAGTTTCTCTCATGTCTATTAATTCACCCACATTAATAGACATAAAGCAACCAAAGAAAGTGGGTTTCCTAAGTGACATATTTCACTTTAGACTTAAATCTCCTAAGTCAAAGTGAAAATATAATCATAAAGTAAAGTACATGGTAATAGTCTTCCCCTTTGTGCTTAGAGGACTCATAAGCACATGGGGACCAATTTCAAAGGTATCCAACTCTCACTCTTACCGAGGAAAGTGCTCATTACCACCAATCTCATTCCTCAGGGACATGGTTACTTCCGCATATGCTCGGCGAGTATGGTTGTACCCTGATCATCGAAAGTGGACTTTGTAATACGATCTCGCTTCAATCAGGTGGATTTATAAATGGCATTGAATCTCCATCTATCCATGATCACCTAGATCTCAGTCATCATAATTAAGATACTCTCTGGTCTCTCACCAAGAGTCGAATCCTGGCCTCTCAAGTCACCTAACGCGTGGATCCAACCCGACCAGCCTGCCTCGGTGCCATGGAGGCTCAAGCCTCCTGGTGTCTCTAACGCCTCCCCATCAACCTCCCATGCACCGGGTTGTGGTGCACCAACTCTCTGCCTACCCGGCTGCTCAAATCAGAGGCTATAATTGGGTGGACTGGGCCACCCACTTTGTAGTGACAGTCCAGACACTGGTGCCCCCATCTCCTCCTAACCACTGCTATGAGTCACTGGTCCTCATCAAATCTGTCTCCCCAACTAATGCTGGATGGTGGCTAGTGCAGATAGTGAAGTCATGAATGCACACTCTCTTTGCAAACTTCTCCTCGAACTCTATCTCCTCATTGCTGCTATTTCATACACCCTCACGTTTTCTTCTGGACATCAGTCTCAGAGTGACCCATCTCTCTCCACAAGAAAAGCATCTCATCATCCGCATGTCTCATGTCTCCTCTGCCCACTGCTGTCACGCTGCTCTCTCTCCCACTCACTGCTGTCGCTGCTCTCCTCTCAGGGGCTCCCAACTGACTCACACCTCCACAGCTGGTCTTCTTCTTTCCCTTTAACCAAAGAGAAACATCCTCATCCCCCTAGGCATATGTTGTTGTCCTCAAGACCCAGAGATGCACCTCAACTCCTCCTATACAAAATAGTCCCAAAAGTCCTTCCCAAGAAGGCATGACCTCCCAGGCAACAATGCCCCATACAAATGGGACCCCTGGCAATTTAAGGGAAGCTATTCCATAGTTTTGCTCCACCAAAGAGTTAGGTTCATAACTCCTTCACTACTGCAAGCTTGTCTCTGATATGAGTGTATCTACCAATGAATGAAGTAACCGACTCATCCAGAGTAATGTGAATGCCCTCGGTCAGACCATGAAGAACCATCTTTTGGTTCTTGTTAGAGCTCTCATAAAACTTGTATAGAGATGCCCACATCTCAGATGCACAAGTCTTCTCTAAATAAGTGGGGGAATAATTTGATCTCTCATAGCATCACAAATGATCCTCTTGCCTTGTTGTTCCTCCTCCCAAACTCTGCCACCAAGACGGGAAAGGATGTGGAATGGGAGTAACAATTGCCTTGATTATGTCCCATAGCTCGAGGTCCTCTAAGACAAAGACCATCCTCGCCTTCCAAGGCGACCAATTGCTAGCCTCGGCTAGCCTGTCCTCCACACACATCTGCGATATTGACATGGCTGTCACACACTGCTCACTCTGATGCTCCCAATGAAAAGAACGTTGCCTCACTCCTGTCAACACAGGTGTGAAAAGAGGCAAGCGAAACCCCAACCTCACTCCTAATCAGTAGGTGTGAAAAGAGGTTGTACTCTACAGCCTCACTCCTGTCCACGCAGGTGTGAAAAGAGGCTATCCACAAGTGTTAAAAATCAGCCCAACAAATCCGCCCACAACTGTCCACAAATATTGTAAACTGGCTGTCCAAAATCTTCCCTGAGCTGTCCAACTGGCACTGAATGTGAGGTACCTTCAGATCTGAAGTTTACCCACTGTTTTGGACTGTAAACTTGCTGTCCAAAACAGCCAACAAATCTGAAATAAAACCTCACCAAACTGCCCCCAAAAGTGCTCTAGAATCAACAAGTCTAAGCCACCTTTGGCTCTAATACCATGTAGATTTTCTGAGGTCCTATGAGGCTGCCACCTAAGGTCTGTCCTTGACCTTAGTATGGCTCTAAGTTTCAATTGTATGGCTGTCTCCTTTTGCTGTTTTAGGACAACAACCAGTCATCCCACTTTCTGCTCAATGTTTTGAAGGTTAAGTGCTCTTTTAAGGTGCCCTTGCAAGTGTTTTCTTATCTCAATGTTAGCACATGAAATACAACTTAAAACACATAACACTACCTCTAGATCTTTAACTTTAAAGTGCTGATCTACACTTCTAAACATGCATAAATTTGACACAGGTATTTTTGGTCAATATGACCCTGGATAAAATCCCCCTGGGGAAAACCAGATTGGGATATATGTCTATATAATGATGATCAAAGCAAGATATACAACAAGTAATAAAATATAATGGAATTTGTATACATAACAAGCTCCTCACAAGCCTTGCCACAAGAACCAGAGAAAGATGTGCCCAAACTCAGGTGTGCCCTCTCCCTTTGTTTCTCTATGCACTGAAGTGAAGCACTCTAGCTCCTCTTTGACCCAATGAAGAAATCCCTCCACAGGAATGTGCTCTCCTGTGCTGCCTCTCCACTGAAACTGTCAGAACTCGATTCCTCCAAGTAGATCTGCTACTAGGTAGCTGTCAACCCACTCCACAGGTGTGCCCTCCTCCTAGCAGAAATGATCACCATAAAATAACAGAGGCTAAAGCTGGATATCTCTCACCATGAAAGCATGTGCCCTCCCTCTAGCCTCCTCATGCAACTGACCTCATCTCAAGGCCCCAAGTCCTCCTCTCCTGGTGAGCAAATGAAGGAAATAAGTGCGCCTCCTCTCCTACATGCGCTCCTCCTCCATATAACATGCTCCCTCCAAGAAATAGAAGTTAACACTCCATGGATATGCTCTCCATGCAAGCCCAAAGTACCAAGAGCTTCCTCCTCAAGCTCTCAAGGGTTTCTCTCAAACCCTCATCAAGTGCGCCCTCCTCTCCTTGGGAAATGTGCCCCTCTTCTCTTCTCCAAAACTCACAAGTGAAGAATAAGTCTCAAAAATACACTTTACCCGCCTTTAGCCTCCTTTGGCCAAGCCCTAAAAGATCAATGGCCTAGATAAGATCTAGCCAAGTCTAATCAATGGGTGAGATCTCATCCAAAAAATCTCACTAGGGAAACCCACTTTCCTTAGTTGCTTTATGTCTATTAATTCACCCACATTGTGAATTAATTGTCACTTTATGACTTAAGTGACATATTTCACTTTTGACTTAAATCTCCTAAGTCAAAGTGAAATTAGAATCATAAAGTAAAGTACAAGGGTAATAGTCTTCCCCCTTTGTGCTTAGAGACTCATAAGCACATGGGGACCACTTTCCAAGGTACCCAAATCTCAACATTGATGAAGGCCCTTTTTGCACTGATGCATGCACCATGAGTTTGTTATTTCAAGATTGATGGGTTTTTACTCAAATTAGGTTTCTCCAAGTATTTTGCATATTTTAAGTTTTTATTTGATAAATTTGATCCACTTGTCTTATCATATATTTAGATGAGTTTATCATTGCAAGAAGGTCTGAACAACTCATTTTGTGGTGTGACATGGAATTGGCTTGTGACCTTAACTTGAAGGACATTGATCTACTGTTGGTACTGGAAGTTTGGCAGGTTGTTAATGAAGTTTTCCTTGGTCAAGGGAAGTATACCTTGAAGATTATGAAGAGAATCAAGAGTTCAAGAGGGAGAAATTGTCCTAGTTTCTATTCCTTCAGAGGTATAGGTGGACAGCATTTTGATGAAGCCCCTAGCAGAGGGAAAGTTCGAGATGTTGAGAGTATCTTGGTTTGGTGGAGAACATGTTCCTCGCAGAGAGGGAGTGTTAGTTTATCTGGTTTCTTAGAACCTATGCTCCATTTTCTTTTCATTGTATGAGCACCTATTATGTGAGGAGTTCTCCATTCATCTTTAGAAGTTGAGTACTTGGCTTGGAGGGAGAGTGCACCACCATGGAGATCTTCTAAATTGCATGGAGAGCACACTTACTTGAGTAGTTACATAGAGGAGTGTGCTAGGCTAAATGGAGGAGCATGTTGGGTAGATGTTGGCATGTGCTACCTTTCTTAGCACGTGGGGCACATTACATTAATAGTTACGTAGAGAAGTGTGCTAGGCATGTGAAGAAGTATGCTCAACACATGTTGGCATGTGCCTACCTATTCTTGGCAGATGTGGGACCACACTACTTGAATAGTTAAATGGACGAGCATGCTTGGCACGAGCTGGCATGTACCTACCTATTTGTAGTACATGAGGGGTGCACTATTTGGGGAAGATTTTCTCATACACGTGGAATATTAATTGCGTGTTGTTATCCTTCATAGGTGGGCACATTCTCTTCAGGTTAGGGTTTGACCTTGTCAAGGTGGAGTGTTGGCATTCTNCTATTAAAGAGGAGGGTGAATAGCTAGTCATGGTTGATGAGATTTTCATTGTGTTTTGGTTGAAGTGGTTTGTAGTGTGAGCTTGTGAGAAGTTGTGTAGAGCTATGTAATCTTATCTTCATATTAATAGGAAGAAATGTGATTGCTGCTACAGATTTATTATGCTGATCTGATATTTCAGATCTCTCTTTTCATAGATCTATCATCTGTTAATTATTGGTTTGGTCTAATCTCTTAATATGCAGTGTCTACATTCTTGAATCTTCCATACAGTGTTTGTATTATGAAGATTTGACAATTTGATGATGATTGCGAAGTTTTGAGATTTAGCTGTAAAGTTTACAAGCACAGATATGCTGTCATGAGATGAAATCTAACAAGAATGAGGTAGTGGTCTAAGAGAGAAGGGCCAAAACACAATTATTCTTGGTCTCCTTCAACCTGTAGCAGTAGTGAATGAAAGTGGCAAGAAATACCAATCGTCTTTATTACAGTTATCCTCCAAAGAGGAAATGAAAATATTTTTGTTAGTGTAGACAAGCTCACTAAATATGCCCATTTAGAGGGATCACTTCAACAACAAAAGCAGGGGAAATAACAGATATATTTATTGAAAAAATATATCAACTCCTTGGAGTTCCTAAAATTGTAATCAACAAGAGAGACCCTAATTTCAGAAGCAATTTCTGGAAGAAATTCTTTAGAGCAGTCAAAACTAAACTTGTGATGAGCACAACTTATCACCCCTAAACTGACAGGCAAACAGAAGTTGCAACAAGGGCCTAGAAACCTACTATGGAATTTGTGTGTCGCATAAACAAAACCATTGGCATAATGAATTTACCTTGCAGTATGGGGGTATACCGTATAATATGACCTATGATACAACTACAAAAATGATGCCCTTCCATACATTATATGAGTATGTAGTATGAATCACCATCATCCTTATCGTACACAGACACAACAATAAGAACAGAAGCAGCTAAAGCAAGGATAGAAGAAATGAGGGACATACTAAATATTCTCAAAGACAATCTAACAATAGCATAAAAGTGCATGAAGTAATATCTTGGTAAACATAGATATGAAAGACAATCCAACCAGGTGATTGGGTTTTTCTATAGTTACAACCTTATAAACAAAAGTTGTTAAAGAAAAACACAAACAAAAACTACAGCTGATATTCCACCGGCCATATCAAAAATTTTCTTAAGATAGGAGAAGTGTTTTATGTATTGGATTTGCCAAGTAGTTTGCTACATAGAACCCATAGGGATACATGTAATGCTTACCTGGTCTCTTAGGGGTAGAGAAATAAATAAGTACCTCATTCAATGGAAAGACAGCCCTGTTAAAGACTGCGGATGGGAAAATGAGGATTTTCACATCAAGCATCCAACCTTACCACTGCTATGACGACAGAGCGGCTAAAAAATGGGGAAAGCATGGTGTGAGCCTATCTCACACCATAGCCATGAGAAGTAAAACAATATAAACAAAATAATAAAGAAACGATTTAGAGACATGTTTTGGGTTTTATTGAAACAATAGCATCTAATAGCTGAGTGGAATTAAAACCTTCTCAAAAGGTTACAAACTACAGGAGTTAAACTTCCTCGGAAGGAGTGCAATCACTGTAGTGAGTTCCAGTAATTCATCCGCTGCGGTGGAAAATGTGCAGGTTTGAAGCCCATCAATTATTCTTTGCGTATTTAGCACTTGTGTGGGTCCATTATAATGGATCAATACTCTATAAACTCGGGATAGAAAGTATTGTTTAAGGAGTACTACCCTTGAATGGCTTGTATTTTTATTATTATCATTCAGTTTTCTATGAAGAATCTTGATTGCCGGCATCGTAGCTGTATTTAAATTAGAGTGCAGATTATTTTTGTTTTAAAATTTTCAATAAAACATGCATGCAATTCTGGATTTCTTGTAGGTAAGGAAAAATATTTATCCGAGAGTTTCTAAGATGTTGTGTGCTCTGTTCTGGAAGATGATTAGATGTGATATATAGAGAAAATATCTGATGCAATTTTATTGTAATGGTTCGATGTTTACGTCATAAAAGTTGACTTCAAGTTTGAAAACACTGGCATTCCCACATTATCACCATTGTTTATATATTGATTGCAGGGAACCCCTCATCACAAACATTATGTGGAGAAATGTTATAGCACAAGTATGTATTCACTTGCCTTTTGGTAGTGAATAACAAATCCATTATTATTTCAACACATAAAAGTGAAAAAGATTCAAGTATTATCTCATGTCATAATAGTTAGTAAAGAATTTTAAGATGCATTGATGGCTCTTGAAAAGTTGCAGGCTTTGTTCCAAGTTATTGTCCTCCTTACACTTTCATTTAAGGGGAATGACATTTTAAAGTTGAAGAATGATAACAAAGGCCATGCAGACATAGTGAGAAACACTGTAATTTTTAATGCCTTTGTCTTTTGCCAAGTAAGTTCGCAGATTCAATTCTTAATACAGGTCTTTGCTTTCAGTTTTTTTCTTGCTTCAGATGTTCCAAAAGGATTACTCTTTCTTGAAATGGCTTGTCCAAAAAAAATCCATGGTTTTGATTGTCTTATTACATTGGTTTGATTGTTTTTAAATGGTCGCAATAACAGATATTCAATGAATTCAATTCAAGGCACCCAGATCAGAAAAACATCTTTGAAGGACTACTTTCAAGCCATTTGTTCATTGGAATAATAAGTATTACGCTTGTTCTTCAGGTAAGAAGCAACTTAATTTGCAAGGTTATGGTGCTGACAATTGTTCTTTCCTCAGAATTTGCATTAGTGCATGCTGACTAACCCTTGGTAGGCCAATTGCTTGAAACTAAGGATGGTAGGCCAATTGCTTGAAACTAAGGATGGGGCAGGCATTTGACGCAGTCTTACCAAACCAAAATCAAATTTAGAATTACCTAAATACTTGACATTGAGCAAATGCTATGTTGGTCTTTCATTGTATTTTGTTAATCTTCTAAGCTTTACCAGAATGTTGTATTGTTTTGCAGGTTTTGATTGTTGAGTTTGCCGGGAAAATTGCATCAACCACTCCCTTGGATTGGGAAAAATGGATTGTCTGTATTGTAATTGGTTTTATAAGGTTTGAAATCTCAACCCCTTGTTTAATTTTCAATTCATGGGTATTATATTGCTTTCATGTGTTCTTCAATTCCTTATTTAAGTCTCAATTTCAGGGTATTCATTGCTTTCATGTGTTCTCCAATTCCTATAGATTGATTTATTTTAAACAATAACTTTATATAAATTTGTGGGACAGTTGGCCACTAGCGGCCATTGCAAAATTCATTCCTGTACCTAAAACACCTTTCTTGGATTACTTCAGTCGAACGAAATCTTCTTCAGGTACCTGATTACGCTGGCTCAGATCTCAATAAGGCCTAGTTGTATCATTCTTTGATGATGAAATTCTTGTAATTTCACTCGCTGATCTTCTGTGTAGATTGCTTCATTTAAATAAATATGTTTTAGGCAGAAAGCCTGACTGGCTGTTCAATGATTTTTTTGGGCAGAACATTCTGCTGAAGTGAAAAGAGAGCAAAGTCATCATCTTGAAATAATATGAGAGCACTTTATCAATAAGTTTTGCTTGGCTATTACATCGCCCTTGTGAATGAAGTGCAAGAGGACCAAGGACCAAAATGAGGCAGATGGATCTGTCAAAATGATTGTACATTGTGATTGCCACTTCTAGATATACTTTGGAGATGTCATCTTTTCATTATAGATGAAAGAAGATACGTACTCTGGACAGTCGAATAGAAACCTGTTTGGAGGATAGTTTTGCTCTGAATGCATTGTACTAAAATTGTATATTGGATACTCCGGCTTCTATTTTTACTAGTTCATGCAAGCTACAATTCGTCAGAGCTGCTGTTTGCTTGCCTGTCACCAAGATTGCAAAAACCATTATTCCTGGATTCTTTTCTGTCATTATTTCGTTCAAATCCTGGTTCTCAACATTCATTAAGATTGGAAAATGTTATTTTTTGTAGCGAAATTTTCGCTCCCTATTTTACAAAGCCAAATTTTTATTTCTCTTTTTCTCTGTCAAAATATATCAGAGAAAATATTTTAGCAAATAGCTTGATTTATATAGATTTAAGCGTTCGCCACTTTTTACCATGCTGTGAACGTGATATCGTTCTTTCCCTGCAAAACTTTATCATCTCATGTCGCTGGTTGGCCTCCAGCGTGAGCACACAGAGATTGTTATCAAGTACTATAATTCCTGTGCTGTTATGGGTGGTAAATTGGTAATATGCATTATCATATATATAATAATAATGTAATACTTAATAATGGTAAGCATTATTCAATTATTCAATTATCATCAGTCATGATTCAACTGATTCAATTATCATCAGTCATGGCTTATGCCTTGAATTTGTCGTTTGATTAAAGTTACTTTTGATTCTAATAGAAAAACATTGAAACTAACGTTGGCTTGAAAAAAAAAAAAAAAAACATTATTCAATCATCACCTAGTGCATTACTAAGCTATATTCTGAAATTATCTGGTTTCTGCTGGAAAAAAAAGCATTATTCAATCATCACCTACTGCATTACTAAGCTACATTCTAAAATTATCTGGTCATAACTCAAATGTGTTTTGTTTATTTATATTGTTTTTAGTATGTAGATTTTGATAGTTAATTATATTTTAAATAAGATTTTATTTTATTTTATTTTAAGAGATTCAAAAAGTTTTTAACATTTAAAATAAATACTCTATCTTTATTTCTAGGGATATCAAACTAAACATAGAGAAAACATAGAATAGTAAAAATTATAATAAATAAATAATTTTTAGATTGATTTGATTTTAAAAGTAAAATAAAATAATTATAAAAAATAATTATAAAAAATAATTGGTTAAAAATATTAAATTAATATAAAAATAAAAATTTAGTTAAAATAATTGAAAAACAAAAATAATTAAATTTAAATTTCAACCAAGGAAGTAGTAAATGATTACATTAAAAATTGTGATTTTAATAATAAAATAATTTTTATATTGATAAAAAAATATATTTTTAAAATGAAAATGGTTTTTTTAAAATCATATGGATAAATTAATAAATTAACTTAGATAAAGATATTAAGATGAATTAGACTAGTAAAAAAATTATATATATATATAATTTAATTTTTCTATTAATATATATGGACAAAATATACACAAATGTCATGGATTTTCAAGTGCTTAGGCTTATACCGTCCTAAAGCACTTTCCTGTTTTTTGATGATTCAAATTCTAGTAATCATATTTTGGAAAGCACTGGAAGGTTGACTATTTGATATTGTAGTTATTGAGGCATTTCCTACTCTCCCTATTCTCATATTGAGAGAAATCCGACCAGTTGTCAAAAATACATGAAATAGAGTGTATATAGAAATATGTAACTATTAACCAGTTTGAGATAATGAGACCAAAATAGCAATATAACACTATAAAAACTAACAGACCCATATGGTGCAGGCCTGAAAAACAACAATATTATCATCTATCCAAATCATGAACATGGGAAGTGCCCTTGGTTTGAGAAGCATCGAGATGAGTCGATCGGGGGCTCGAGAGTGTTCCTTTGTCATTTTCCATCTAAAAGACTCCACCATGCTTCTTGACTAGCCAAGAGACCAACGATATCAACAAATTGGTTTGATGCTCTAGGGCTTCCAAATGTTGAATAAATCTCCTTAAATCCTACTCTTGTGGCCTCATACCCTGAGCCACCATCACCTCAACATGCCAATAAAACTCCATTATACGGGGAAACTTGGTATCTTTGTTTTTGGTGCAAGCAAGGTCTGGAATGAGAGGTCGGGAATGATGCTCCCCACTTGCTTTTTCATGACTTCATCGTCAATATACGCTCTCACAATCCTGACCTCCTCCAGAATCGGCATCATTTCCTTGTCAGTCGGGTCAACAAAAAACTGATAATGCTCAGTTGCCTCCTCAGTTGCAAGAGCATCCCTCTCCTTGCGCTCAACCAAGGGCTCTTCCTTCCTTTTTCTGGGAGACATGAATAACCAGACCTAAGATTGCTAACCCTCCCAAGGTCGAGCAAAATGAGCAACCATATCAACAAGAATCAACCAAGGTGTGAGCTTACCCGTTTTTAGAAACCTCTTCCCACGCTCAGACATAATGTTGGCTAGGACGGAGCCCGTCCAGTCACTAGTGGGAATTAAAAGGAGTATTTACATCATCAGTTGGAAAAACCCGAGTGTCGTACCCTTTCGCGACCTACGGCATCCTCTGCTAATCATTCCCAGTCGAGCTTCCATCCAGGTTTGTTTGAGTCGCGGGGTCATGTCGTGAGCTCATGAGCCAAGGAGGTGATGAGGGTCGAACAGATTAAGGAGACCTCTCACCCCGCGCCATTATTACCCATGTGCTTGCCACCTACAAAATCATCTCTGCCAAAGGAGCCATGTGTCACCTGATCCATGTGAAAAATTATATTCTTATTAGTAAAACAAAGTTTTGTCAAATTAATAGATGAACTTAGGTTTAGATGAACTTAGGTTAAGATATAAAGAAGAATTAAATTTTCAATTGGGTGTAGCTTGAGTGGTTGTGAGGAAAAGTTGTTACCCTCCCTATTTGGGTTCAAATCCCACTTTGTAACATGTTTGTTTTTAATGAGTGGATTGTTGATGAGATATATATGACCTATTTATAAGTTGTTGATTTGGTCATGGGTTGGAAAATGTGCACTAGAAACTTCTTCCATATCTTCCAAGGTGATATTCAATGTCATTCTTTAACATTAACCCTTAACCCTTAAACTTGAAACACAACCAAGTATACATATAATAGAATTGCACTAACCAGATACAAGAGACAATAAAATGAAATATGTAAATTATACCCTTGTACTAAGATAATTTGAAGAAGGAAACAATGTTCACTTGCCTCTTAAGATGGGGTGACATTTCATCGATCAAAGCTCCAAATACAAAAACACTAAACAAACATTCCATAATCTCTTTAAATAACTTTTCAATAGAAAAAATCCTAACAAATTGTGGTACTGTCATTAGTAGGTACCAACTACCTAGTGGGCCTTATAAAGTAGATTCTTTTACATTAAATACTATCCACTACTATTCAGTGGGCCTTATTCATTGGAGGATGGTTGCATATAACAATTAACTAACACCTAGGTAGCTTAAAGTATGGAGTTTAGGGTAGGACCCTAACATGCTCTCCTTCGAAAACAACATTGTCCTTGGGGCTAAAGATGAGGAAATTGTTGTAGAATTGTGGTAGGTTCCCATGTGGCATTTTCTAGTGGCATGTCTTTCCACTCAATCAATACTTTATTGATCGTGCGCTGGTGCAATCGACTCTCTCGAGTATCTAATATTGCTTTGGGCAGAAGCCAAATGGAGTCTTCTTCATCAATTACGGTAAGCTAGTTTGCACCTTGCACTTCGATCCCCCGACCTTCTTTAGACAAGACACATGAAACAATGGATGAATCTTTGAGTGGGTTGGAAGAGCTAATTTGTAGGCCACTTTTCCAATGCATTGGATGATCTCATAAGGTCCATAAAACTTTGGTGTTAATTTTTTTTGTGTTTTGTCTGAGTGATATTTGTTTATAGTGTTGAAGGTGAAGAAACACATGATCCCCAACTACAAAAGAGATTTTGGAGTGATGTTGATCTGCTTGTTGCATCATTCTATTTTGAGCCATAACCAAATTGTCCTTTAGTATGTGGAGAATGGCTTCTCTAGTGTGGAGTGTATAATCCATGCTTGAACCTTGGAAATTATTGGTAAATATGAAGTCAATGACAATGGTTTTTGGCTATAAACAACTTCATATGGGTATTTTGGTAGGTCCATGATAAGAGGTGTTGTACCACCATTATACGAGAGGAAGTCATTGTGCTCATTGGTGTGTTTTTTTCATAGAAAAACCATCTCAAATAGGTTTCTAGGCATTTGTTGACCACTTTGGTTTGACCATTTGTTTGGGGGCGATGTGTAGTGCTCATTTTAACTTGAGTACCCTGTAGTTTAAACAACACTTGCAAAAATTTGTTGGTGAAGGTAGGGTCCCAATATGAGACAATGGAGGTGGGCATGCCATGCAACTTAAAAATCTGATCCAAGAAGACTTGGGCAACCGAGGAGGGGGTAAATGGGTGTGGTAAGGCACAAAAATGAGCATATTTGGAGAGATGGTCGACTACCACCATGATAACGGATTTGTTGCATGCCCTTAGAAGTCCCACTATAAAATCCACAAAGATGTCAGTGCATATATGTGTTGGGATCGATAGTGGTTGCAATATGCCTGACATCTTTACTATCTCTCTCTTGTTTCTTTGCTAAGTGTCACAGGTTTCCACAAAATCTTGGATGTTGGTTTTCATGCCTTCCCAAAAGAATGAGCACTTAGTTTATTCATATGTTTTATGAAATCCAGAGTGACATATTGTTGATGATGAATAAAATTCCTCTAAGATCATTTGTTTAAATAAATAATTATTTAATATAATAATGTGCCCTTTATATTTCAATATATCTAGCCTCCATGTATACCTTTTAGGAGTGTTGGGATCTCCCCAAAACCTATGGATGAGTTGAATGATAGTGTCATTTTCCAACCATTCTTGATGGACTTCCTCAAGCCAACCTGGGGCAGGTAAATATAATGCAAAGAGGGATCAATCCTTCTCAAATTGTCAGGATAGAGCATCAACTACCACATTGTCTTTATACTTTCCATAGATAATATCATAATCATAATCTAACATCTTGGTGACCCACTTATGCTACTCTGGTGAGGTAAACCTTTGTTTGAGAAAGTATTTCAGACTATGATGTTCAGTCTTGATCTCGAAACATCACCCTATGGGATATGGATTTCGGGTCTCTACTACAAGTAAGATGACCATCAACTCTTTCTCATATGTGGATTTACACAAATTGCGGACACACGACTACTTACTAGTGAATTTCAAAGGGTGCCTTTCTTATCAATATTGCTCCAAGACCTTTGTATGAGGCATCGCATTCCAAGACAAAAGTTTTAGTAAAATTTGGCATTGTTAATATTGGAGTAGTGCACATAGCATCCTTTAAAGCTAAGATGACTTTTTCAACAACAACATTCCATACAAGGCATTCTTTTAGTAGTGAAGTTAAGGGAGCAACGATTTTTCCATATTTTTGCAAACTTCCTGTAGTAGCATGTAAGTCTTGTTATCGCACAATCTGTAGATTGTGAAAATCACAACCCAATCCACGGAAGTGTGACAACTACAGGAGTACCTACCCACTGTCACCTTAGATAGACACTCCCCTTGCTTTAGTGATGATAAGTCACCACAAAGGGGGAATCTCGGTGACCCTCGGGGGATTGAGATGAAAAGTGATGTGATGATGAGTGAAACCCCTATAGGTCAATCTTGGAGATGAAGAATGGCTTGGAAAAGAGTCTTGTGAAGGAGGATAAAGTTTTCAATTGTTTTGTACCTACAAAACAATGTTAGCCCTTCCCAAAA